>OVAP01004016.1:0-15406 GCA_900406295.1 Aurinia saxatilis | reverse complement strand
TGTAAGGTACAAGTTTCATGTCCTTCTGCACCTCTTTGTCCTCGAATCTGCAGATAGAAAATAGAAACTTTAATTAAACATTCCACAGCAAAGACACAAAGAAACCAAGCAAAAAAACGAAAATGTAGACGTACTTTCTCCCGATCAATCTCTTGACATCGAAGACAGTCCTCTCTGGGTTAACAGCCGCCTGATTCTTAGCAGCTTCACCAATGAGTCTCTCGGAGTCGGTGAAACCCACCCAAGAAGGTGTAATACGGTTTCCTTGGTCATTGGCAATGATCTCAACATGACCATTCTTGTAAACACCAACACAAGAGTAGGTTGTACCAAGATCAATTCCTATAACAGATCCCAATTTTGTAGCCTCCTCTTTCGCAATCGAAATCGCAGAAAGACATCCTGAACCATAATAATAAATCCAAATCGTCAATACAAATGAACAATCCAGAGAGATACTAACAAATCACTATCCTAAATCTCTAGATAATGCTACACAGATCACTAAGATAAAGTCTCAATTCCCAACGCACTATACATCTCCGAGCAAGAGGAGATCTAATCCTAACAATGTAGTGCAAAACACATCTCAATTGCTTAAAACAAATTCACCGATTCTACCATAGCAAACAGATCCATGCTTGATCTAGCAAATAGAAAAGAATCACTCACCGAGGAAGACGATCGCAAGAACAATCGTATCGCGAGCCATCGTTGCAAGTGTAAGTTAGTTTTTAAAATGTTAATAGATCCAAAGTATTCAAGTGGCGCTTATAAAGGTTAAGTGCCTACCCGAAGACTACGCTCGCATATTCTGGAACGCCATGAAACACAAAGCTAGTGTCATCTTGGATGACGTGGACCAATCATACCGCGAGGATGATTAACACGAGGCGCGAAGAAGAGAACGCGTGTCATTTGTAATGACGTGGACCAATCCTAGCGCGATGTGATTTATATGGGACGCGAAGAAAGAGAGCTCGTGTCATTTTATATGATATGGACCAATCACGTTGCGACATGTATATCATCACCCAAAAAGATCTGTGATCTTGTGTTGTCTTAACCGTCCGTATGTAATGGGCCTGTTTCCTTTGCCGTTGGTTTGTTTGTCTAGCCCAGTTGATATATCATGTGGCCCAATTTCAGACAGACTATTTGATAAGATCGAATAATAATTTAGAATAAAATCATAAATCGTATTTCGTTTTAATAAGAAACAAAAATATTGTAGCATCTATGTGATAAGTGCTTGTGGGTACTAAAAAGGAGAATATTTAGGCTTTATGGGTTTGGTAAAGATTTTGAAAGAGATATACACAAAAGAAGAGTGATATCAATCACTCAACTTTTATTAGGAATATATCAATTATATGGTGCTCTTCTTCATTATTACATTATATGTCTACCACTAACATTACAAGCATATATATAACTACATTAATATACTTTTAGACTTGATTATGTTATTTGGTTCATCAATTGTATCTGGTTATGTAGAATCGGCTATTTATATGCTTTAGTCATTATCTTGGTTTGTATATATACCTTGTAAATACATTCTTTACCATTTAATGAAGAATCCATTTATTTAGTCTTTTTTCTAAAATGGTATAAGAGCAAAACGAAACAAACTTTTTCAGAGAGGATGGAGTTACCGCAAACGTTTTATCAATCATATTGGGATTTAGTTTGTGAGAACTTATGCACTGTAGTCAAGCTTTTATTTTGACAATTGTATGAATCATACTAATATATGTCTAATCCCGAAGTCTGATAAACCAGAGAATATCACAGTTTTTCGTTTCATGAATTTATGTAATGTTAGTTACAAGGTGATCTCTAAGGTATTGGTTTTACGGATGAAAGATTTCCTAGGAAACATTATCGCTGATTCTCAAACTGTTTTTGTACCGGGAAGACATATTTTTTATAATGTCCTAGTTTCCCATGAATTACTCCATTCTCTTAAATCAAACATAGATATTTCTCAGTCATAAATGTTATTAAGACGGGTATTAGTAAAGCGTATGACCGGGTCGAATGGGCGTTTCTGGAAACAGTAATGAAAGTGTTAGGATTTTCGGAAACATGGATTAAATGGATCATATTTTGTGTCACAAAAATTAGTTTTTCAATTCTTATTAATGGCTCTCCTTGTGGAAATTTTATCCAAACAAGAGCTTTAAGACAAGGGGACTCTCTTTCCCCTTATCTATTCATCTTGTGTGCTGAAATGTTAAGTCAAATGATATATATGGCTGACCACAATGGCGATATTAAGGGTCTAAAAATTGCCCGATAAGCACATGATGTGAGCTATTTTTTGCGGATGATTCACTAATCTTTTGTCAAGCCACTGTAGTAGGCTGCTGGAGATCTTTGTTATCTATCAAACTTGTTCTGGTCAAAATATTAATTACGACAAATCCTCTATTGTGTTTGGAATGAAAGTGTTGGAAGCATAGCGACAACGGTTAAAACAGATACTTGGGTTCAAGGATCTACATTGTTTTAATAAAGCTCTACTCGCCAAACAACCGTCTTGTATATTGGAAAATCCGTAAAGCTTATTGACGAGACTTTATAAGGGCAGGTACCATCGACACTTAGATTTTTTTATCATCGCATGTCAGTCGAGGATCTTCTCATGGTTGACAATTCATACAAGCTGATAAGGAGCTACTTGCATTTGGATTACAAACACAAATGGGTGATGGCAATTCAACTTCAGTTTGGGACGCCAACTGGCTGCCAACGTGTCAACCTAAACTACTACCCAACGTTGATACTAATACATTGTAATATTTATTTACTCAATTATCTGTTTCACGCCGAGGATTGCATACTGATTCAATCTCTATTTTTGTCGCAATCCAAGCCTATGGATACTAAAGGGTGGGCTTATTCCAAAGATCTAACTTATACTATACACTCAAGATATTGGGTAGCTTCACATGATTTTGTCAAGAATGAAGATCGTGTCCCACTACCGCAAGGTTCCATTGATCTCAATACTACAATTTGAAAACTACATATACCACCTAAGTTACAACACTTTCTATGGCGGATTATATCAGGATTGATGGGGATTTAGTTTTCACCCAAAATAGGTCCAGCAAGCGCACATGTCTTGCAGTAGTACTTTAAGGTCGAAACTACTGGGAGCCGAGTGTACGCAGTAGCACGTCCAAGTTCACTCAACCTAAGCAATAATATGAGGTGCTTGTGGTTTGAATCGATTAACAGTGTGAATTGATCGATGGATGCGTCTTTCGGTCGATTGCAGATAATGCGTTCGATCGATTGATGCCTACAAATGCTAAAACAAAATAAAATGTGAGATGAAACAATGATAAAAAGCATTAGGAAATCAGGTAATGCATCAGAGAATCACGGTTTGAATTATTCAGGGTAGTGACATGTGTAAAATTCTAGTTAAGGTTATATAGTTGAAATCACTATTAACCGACTATCTTTATGGTCAGGCTTAACCGGTCTAGTTCGATTGACCTATATCTTTCAGAAAGAGAAGGTTTTGCCTGATCAATCAATCTAGTCTTTAAGTCAAGAAATCAAATTTACTAAACTATTAAATAGTATAACTTTCACTATCAAATTCTGGATCTCTTACTCAAAGTGGTGTATTAGTAGCAGATTTATCCTATGATATATATAAACTCTGATATGAAAGTAAGCCCTTAACTAGTCATTACACATCCCTATTGCCTATCTACCTAACCATGATTTCTCCTAGCAAAACCATATTCCTAACTATGAAACTACTCATACATGCTTATGAAAAACATAACAACAATGAAAATTATAATCATATTAATCAAAGTAAGGGTTCAGAAAAGGTTTCTCTGGAGTGCAAAGATTACAAACTTCTCCCTTGACAGCAACAACAAAAGTAGAAAGAAGAAACAATCGAAGAGAAACTGAAAACTATTTAGCTTGGATGCATGGAAGCTTTGTGAATTTTGTGATGTTTCTCTCTGGCTGAGGCTTCTGTATTTATCGGCCAGAGGGTCATCGAGGAAGTTGAAATGAATCAGGGAGAAGATTTGGATAAAGATCCAAATCTTTGTATTTATCACTCCCCAGTCGATCGATTAGTATTAGTTTAATTGATCGATCATATCCTGAAACGCGTTTTCTATATCTTCTGTGATTATCTGCAACATCTCCTGATATATCCTCAAATACAACGGTCCTTATCTGAATTTGTTCCCGAAACTTCTTCGGAATATTGGGCCTGGTCGATCGGTGGGTCGCAGTGCTCGATCGATTGGGCCTTCATCTTCAATGGGTTTCTTTATACATCTTCAATGATTTAGGCTTAACTTCTTACTCATGAGGGTGAACGACTTGATTCCAAGCCCATGTGACAGTTGACTCTTCAATCCAAATCAATCATCTTTTTAATTCGGGTTTGGACTTCTGATGTTGAATTGTTGGACTTGGTAGAAAATGCCTATTTATGACCTAAAAAACCTTATTTCCACAAAAACACTTTGGAAACAGAGAAATGTAAAATTCAATAGTTTATGTTTTAAATCAAATAATTTCTTTAAGAAAAACACCAAAAATCTATACTAAGAAGCGGTAAAATATCACCCTTATCAAGGATCAATACCTACAACCTCTTGGTTAAGATCAAAATATGTTTATATCACTCCTACATGTCTGCGATGTTGTTGTGACAATGAAACCATAAATCACATGCTTTTCACATGTTTTGGAGTACATGAACTTTGGAGAATTTCTGGAATATTCCATGGTCACCTCTTCTTAATCCTTCGGATGATCTTGAAACAAATATCAGAATGCTTATTCAGATCAGCAAGCTACCAAGCCTGCCACAACACTTAAGCTTATTACCATTTTGGATATTATGGCGAGCTTGGACATCACATAATTTTTGTTATGCCGACGTTCATGAATGGATCAACTCAAAGAAGGATTTGGATCTTACTATACCATTGCCACAACGTGACAATAACATGCCACAACGAAGAAACAAATGGAAAACACCACCTCCAGGATAGCGTCTTCTTATGTTTCTTACTGTATATCACCATCTTGGTTGTATGACGTTATGTACGCACATTAACATTATCAATAAGATAACACGTTAGAAAAGACAAACCTTTTTCCATGGAGCTTGATTTTTCATTGTTTATTCTTCATCTTCTTCGTTACCTTTTATATGTCTTCGATTCGTAGCTTCGATCTTACTCTCATGGCGAAGACAAGGCCATCAAAGAATCGTCATGGACCTTTGTCGGATAAAAAAAAACCCGATTAGCCCCAATTCAGCTCATTCTAAAACTAAGCAATAATCTTGAGCATCGGATAGCAATCGAAGAGGCTCCGACACACACTCTGTTCAAGGACCGTCTTAGAAGTTATCTTTTGGTCTAGATCCGATAGATAGCTCTCATAGTCTTTTCTTTTTGTACGATGCGGATCATCATGGTCTAGTTTTAGTCGCGAACAAGCTAGATGGTTAAAATTACAACAATTGGCATGTTGCGATGACAACATCTTTAGAATTTAAGAACAAGTGGAGTTTATTGATTGATCTATGCGTAGGCCAGAGGAAAATAATCATGTGTTCCCCATCTGGAAGCGTTATAACAGTATGGTGAAGTCTTGAATGGTTAATGTGGTTAATCAAGAAATCTATGATATCATCTTGTATTTCACTGATGTGCTAAATATTTGGTTGGATTTGTTGACGAGGTTTCATGTGAGTAACTTGCCAAGGATATATCAGTTGGAGCAAGATATTCTTAATCTCAGGAAAGGCTCGTAGGATATATCTACTTACTTTACGAAGATGGAGACATTGGGTAGAAACTTGCTAGTACTAAATCTCAAAGTCTGCAAATGCGAATGTGGAAAGGTAGAAGAATTACTGGAAGATGTAGAAACAAGCAAGATCATTCAATTTCTTATGGGACTGGATGATTCTTATGTTGGTCTTACAAGTCATATCATCAATAAGAAACAACGTCCAATCGTGAGTACTATTTACCCAGATTGTGGACCAAGATCAAAGTCAAAAGACAGTTGGTTCACAATCATAAAGATGTGTTGCACATGTTGCTTTTCAAATGTCTGGAAAGGATCATGTTGAACCTGGCAGGGCCTGTGAAAGAAGTGTAGCAGCTGCTGTTAATTACCAGAACAACGTCATAATTGTAGTTATTGTGGTGGTGTTAGTCATCTGAAGGATATATGCTACAAATCTCATGGCTATCCTCCAGATTGGACAGGACGGATGAAGTTTAATACACCACAAAGTTCAACTAGTTCCAAATCTTTACCAAAACCTTTGTGACCTATCCAAGCAAAAACATGACAACTTTAAGTAGTATGGAAGCTATATGCAATGCTGAGCAACTTGTAGATAATATGAGTAAAGCACAAGTTCAAAAAATCATTTCCATCCTTAACTCCAAGCTTTGCACCTCTAGTCTCACACATACACTTGCAACATCATCAGTTTTGTTTCTCAAGCTTCTACTTCAACTTCTGTACAAAATTTCTCACAGGTATCTGGTACTTTCCTTTCTCTCTATCCTCCTACCTATTATGACATGCTCACTTCCAAATTTGTAGAAATTGATATATCTCCTAGTTCTTGGGTTATAATTCGGGTGCAACCCAACATGTAGCCAATTTTAGACTCATGTTTCTAGGATTTAGAGAACTAGAAGATACCTTTGTTAAACTACCAAATGGAACAACTGTGAGCATTGTTGGAATATGGTCTATTAAACTCAGTGATTTGATTGTCATGCATGATGTTTTGTTCATTCATGTGTTTAAATTCAATCTTTTAAGTGTCAGCATGCTAACTAGACAATTACCTTCGATCATCAGTTTCACTTCCACTTCTTGTTTCATCCAAAATCTTACTCAAGAGTTGATGCTTGGTCAGGGTAGTCAAGTCTCGAATTCTTACATTTTGGAGTTTAATAAGAACAATTTACCTCCGACCAAAAAAAAAAGAAGAACAATTTACCTTTTCTTTTAAATGTACTTCTTGCTCTACTGTTTTTGTTGTTGATTCTTATATATGGCATAAATTTTTGTCTAAATTAAAATCTAATAAAGATACTCGTTGTTTTGTTTGTCCTTTGGCCAAATAGAATCATTTGCTTTTTCCATATAATCCTACTATTTGCAAAGAACCATTTGAAATGCTTCATATAGATATTTGGGGTCCTTTCTTCGTGCCTACTTATGATGGTTATAAATATTTTTTAACGATTGATAATGATCATAGTATAACAACTTGGGTTTACCTGTTGAAACTCAAGTCTGTGTGTTGTTTGTCTTTCCCGATTTCTTGCAAATGATTGAGGCTCAATATAATAGGAAAGTTAAAGTTGTTAGGTCTGACAATGCTCGAAAGTTATAATTCATAGAACTTTATCTTGCTAAAGGAATCATTGCATATCATTCATGTCCGGAAACACCTCAACAAACGTTAGTGGTAGAACATAAGCATCAACATCTCCTTAATGTGGCTAGGTATTTGATGTTCCAATCTACCAATGTTTTTAAAACCGGAACGAATATCGACCCGGATGTATCTTTGGATCATGGGTCAATGTGGTTCAACCGGGTTTTCTGTTAATAAATTATATGTAATACTATATATATATTTCTATATAATACTATTCTTTCCTGCACCCATATATATATATATATATATATATATATATATATAAACCAAAAAAATGAAAACGATCCAAATGCGTTAATATTCAAAATAAGCTAACAAAAAAATCCAAATAGATAATATTAAGGTTTGTGATAGTTTCAAATGTCTAATAAAAAAATTCAATGCCTTACAATTTAAAAATGTCATGGTAAAGAAAATAAGAAATAATTTTATGGGTGCATGAAAGAATCAAACCCGGTTTTGTATTTCACTCGACCCGGCCGGTTTCCGGTTTTTTCCCGAGTTTTAACCGAGTTATTTGGGTCAATGATTTGTTTAGGTTTTTGTAGATATCGTACCGGACAGGCCACCGGTTCCCGGTTCAACCGGTTCGACTGGCCGGTCCGGTCCGGTTTTAAAAACATTGCAATCTAGTGTTCCTTTGGAGTATTGGGGTGATTGTGTATTAACAACAGTTTTCCTGATTAGTAGACTTCCTACACCAGTTTTAGACAACAAAACACCCTATGAACCGTTAACTGCCAAATCACCAAAGTATAGTAAATTTTGAGCATTTGGATGTTTATGTTATGTTTCTACTTCTCCACACCAAAGACATAAATTTGAACCTAAGGTCAAAGCATGCATTTTCATAGGTCATCTTATTGGGGTTAAGGCTTATAGGCTTTTAAACTTGGAGAGTAATGTCATTTTTGTTTCTAGGCATGTCATTTTTCATGA
The DNA here is from genome assembly GCA_900406295.1 of Aurinia saxatilis. Taxonomy (NCBI): domain Eukaryota; kingdom Viridiplantae; phylum Streptophyta; class Magnoliopsida; order Brassicales; family Brassicaceae; genus Aurinia; species Aurinia saxatilis. Next base: position 6,984 of record OVAP01004016.1, on the reverse strand, counting down.
GGATATTTTTCCGTTTCCATCCTTTACAGTGACAGAGGATACACTGGCCTTCTTTCCTCATTTTCCTTTTCATGCAACTCCTGATGAAACGTGCATTCTGCACATTCATCTTATGATGCTCTTCTTAATTCCAAAGAGACATCATCTGAGGATTCATTGTATTTGGCTGTGAGTTCTCGCAGACTAACCAAAAACATCTTCTCATCTACACGATTACTTTGTATATAACACTACTTCATCTTCTACTCATTATCCTATAACTGACTATATTTCTTATGATGAACTAGCACTTTTTCAGCTCTTTCATCAATATAATACTCAATCTAGAGAACCCAATATATATTCTGAGGTTAAGAAAGAAAACGTTTGGTGTGATGTTATAGGTGAGGAACATGGAGATATGGAGAGACTTGGACAATGTGCTCTTTACCACTTGGCAAAAAGGCAATTGAATGTGGGTTTGAGTACAAAATCAAGCATAAATCAGATGACAGTATTGAAAGACATCAAGCCAGGCTAGTGGCCAAAGCTTATACCCAAGAAGAAGGGCTTGATTTTGTGGATACATTTTTTCTTGTAGCAAATTTTGCTACTGTGAAGATTTTGCTAGCTATTGTTGCAAAATTAAATTGCCATTTGACACAATTGGATGTGTCAAATGTGTTTCTCAACAGAGATTTGGAGGATGAGATATATATGGAGTTACCACCAGAATATGAAGTTCCTACTGATGTCAAGGTTGAAAGGAAAATGGTGTGTAGATTAACCAAGTCTATCTATTGCTTGAAACAAGCATTAAGACAATGGTTCTTAAAGTTTTCATATATGTACTCTTAGCAGTATGGATTTGACACAACTCTAGTTATCATACTTTGTTACTAAATTTCAAGATAGTATCTTTATGGCTATTATGGTCTATGTAGACAACGTTATCATAACCAATAATGATGAGAGTGTGGTTCCTACTTTGAAGGAGCAAGTCATTGGTTTTTTCAAGATTAGAGATCTGGGTAATATCCAATACTTTCTTGGACTCGAGACTGCTAGGTCTGCTAAAGGTATATATGTGTGTCAACCCAAATGTGTTTTGTAGTTGTTGTCTGATACATGTTTCCTTGGCTGTAAGCCATCGTCCATACCTTTGGAACCTAATCAGTCATTGCCCAAAGGAGATACACCTCTCTTGAAAAATATTGAAGCTTACAGAAGACTTGTTGGGAAGTTACTAATAAAGGTGATATTTTACCGGCTTTTATCCTATATTTCATATGTTTTTCATGACAAACCCAAAGGATTTCGAGATAAATTAATTGTATTAACTTTGAATATAATTAATATTATATGTATATAATTGTTTTTGTTTATTTTCGGGTACCCGTTCGGATTTGATTATTCGGATATAGGAGTATAGCACCGTCCGAGTATTTTATAGGTTCGAGTTCGGATTCGATTCCATTTTTTCGAATAAAATTCGGTTCGATACTTCGGATCCGGATATATTGCCCATGCCTATTATTAACTAATACTTTTTGAATTAATTGAACAACACATTTAATCATATGGGTTTTGAAGCCAAATGTGTAAGATATATATATATATATATATATATATATATATATATATATAGTTTCTCATATACCTTTTTTTTTTTCATATACCTTTTGTTTCATTAGGAGCAAACTAAAGCAAAATGAGATACATGAGCATGTAGTTGACTTTGATGATGATGTGTTTCCCATTCATTTGATGCAATATTATACTTTAGTTTTTATATAAATAATTATAATATTCATACATATATTTAAAAGTGGAAATTACTCGTAGCTTTTGATTGTGTTTCTAAAATGAATAACAGCTTTTAATCACTATGTCTCCACCTCTTACTTCTATATAACTCGTCTCATTTGTCTCTATTAATTTCCCACAATATATGTCTTGAAAATCTTGAGTCATTTGAGAAAGAAAACAAAAAAACATGAAGTGTAATGCAAAAGAGTTGGTAATTCTCATTGTTCTTATTTCCACGATCACCACCGCTGATGTTTCAGGCGCTATCCCTCGTGGTTTCATGAATCTCAGATCAGATAAGGTAAAACTAAAATCTATTACTTCTACGTACGTTTCAAAATGGGTTTTCTGCAAAAAAAAAACCACAAAGTCACAAACTTTTGCAATTTTACCCTCCATCTCTAGAAAATGCAAGTCAACCCTTAACCTATCAGTCAAACCGCAATACAACCCTTGTCCGTGTATAGCTTTTTATACTCTATACTAGTGGTTGATCCGTGCTACGCGCAGAATATATTAAATTTATTTGTTTTCATATGTTTTGTTCTTCAGATAATAACGTCTCACCAATATTTTGGTAATTGTAATATAGTTTTGGAATATTCCCCCTTATGTTATTTTAAATTTCTATGATACATATAGTCTTTACGATTTACTATTTGACAGCATATTGTATGACCATACCGTAAATTTTATTTAGTAGAAATCTCTATCATTATATTTACTCTACGTCATTTCGCTAAGATTTTTTATTCACTGTTTTACCTTGTGATCATGGTTTTTGTTTATTATAGTTTTAATTCTTATATTTATTTATATGAATTTTGATTACATCTTTAGTTCTTTTTTTGTCTTTAATAAATAATTAATTATTTTTAAATTGCGGTGTCTAATATCCTATTAAAAAAATTAAAAATAATTGTTTAACCTCCATAAAAATTGGAAATGGTTGCTAAACTTTTTGATATTTGCAGTTACTTTTTAGATCAAAATTTTCATTTTCGACATATTTAAATTTGTTTAATATATGTCATCTTAAACTTCAAAAGATTAATTGTCTTTATTTTTGTTATACTATTTCCCTGACTTTTGAAGATTTTTTCTCTTCCCATTTTATTTCATTTAACTGAAAAGTATTAACAGTGTTGATACATGAATGAATACATATCAAATAGATTCATATTGTTATATTTCTTTCTTTCAATCAATTTGTTTTGTCATAGTATTTAAATATATTGACATGAACCTTCATTAATTTAATAGTTTATAATTTGTGTAAAAAAAATCAAATGTTTATAAACGTAACATCTTATTTAAAATTAAATTTAGTGTTTTTAATAACCATAAAATTTAAAATGGTTGCCAAGTTCTTTTATATTGATGGTTCATATTTATGTTTTACACAATTAAATGTTTTTCTTATCGTAGAATATCGTTCGAGGTTTCAAAATATATTTTCTCTCTTCCCAATTAGAGAAGTTACCAAAGGAATTTTGAGGTTGAAAAATTGACGAAGATAAGGAGCCATGATTATTACAAAAATATCTTGGTATCATATTTTAAAGATTGTTTATCTTTCTTATTCTTTTTTTTATGGTTAGATTAAGGATTATTCATAACAGTTATATCTAAATATTCAATTCGGATGAACCAATATGTTTGATTTTACAATTATGTACCAAAGAAGTTCAGTATATATATTCATTACCTTCATTAATTTAATAGTTTATGATTTATGTAAAAAAAATAATCAAATGTTTATAANTATATATATATATATATATATATATATATATATATATATATTTATTCATTTTAAGTCATTATTTAATATTATTATTAATAAAAATATTTAATTTTATATTTTTAATTTGAAAATTAATATCATATCATTTCTATATTTTTAAAATTGATCCTTTTGTAATTAGATGTACTTATGTAATTAATATGTGAATATATATTAAATTAATTATTTTTCAAAATTAAATATTAGAATGATGTGACACATGTGGAGCTAATGATGTGTTTTTACCAAAAGAGAGAAAAGATAACTGTCTATAATTTATCGAAACTATGTCGTTTTATAGTTTTGTTTAAACAATAAAAATGATGAGCTGTAGTCTACTCGAACTCGGGAACCCAGACAAGTTTGCTTATGTTAGCCAACCTCGTATATAATTGTGTCATTGAAGTAACCTAAAAGGAATCGTCCACACTATTCACCGCTTCGTTAGTCCCCCACCTAACCACCATAGCTTCGCCGGATGAGAATCCCAAGAAAGCGAAAGTCAAAGCAAAGCAAAGCTAACTACTGTTGCTTCCCACTCGAATTATGCCATCGTCATGTCGAATTAGATTTAGATTTTTAAAAATTTGATCCGAATTCTTGTTAAATTGAATGTGCAAGATAACAAAATAGTGAAATTGGAATCTCAAGAGCCGTAAAATAATCAAGAAGAAGTTTAGAAAAAGCTAATTGGTAGGAAGTCCATTTTGGGAATTTTGTCGCCGATGAATGGAGAAGCGACTGTAGGAAAGGAGAAGAAACGATACTCTAAAACTATATAAAGTTTACAGGTTCACATGGCTAACAGAAGAAATCTTGTCTTCAATGGTAATGTACATGAGATTAGTGTATGGGTTCGTGAGTTTGAATAGACTACAACTCATCATTTTTATTCTTTAAACAAAACTATCAAAACGACGTACTTTCGATAAATTGTACACAATATAAAAAAAAAAGCTATACACGGATAAGGGTTGTATTGCCGTGTGACTAATAGCTTAAGGGTTGACTTGCATTTTTAGAGGTGAAGGGTAAAATTGCAAAAGTTTATGACTTTGAGGGTTTTTTTTGGCAGAAAACTCTTTTAAAATATACATTTAATATACTCATTTTTGTATAATGAACTCCAAAAAATCCCACAATATAGCTCTTCTGTATAATGATTCTGTTTTTGGTGAACTACGTGCCGTTTCTCTTTGGATTCGAAAACACGACTGTGTGTCTGACCAAGGAAGATTGTAACTAATTTGCCACGTTCATTTTCTATGCAAGTTGTATATAAGTTTAATTACATTATCTCTCCAAGCCATATTTTCAAACAAAAATTAAACACAAAACAAATGTATATAAATATATACTCATTTATATTTATGGAAATTATGGTTTAAAGTTAAACTCTTTTTAGGATTAAGATAAGGTTTTATAGTTTAGGGTTTAAGGGTTTATGATTAAAACTTTTTTAGGGTTAGGATTTATAAAGTAGGGTTTGGGGGTTTCTAGGGTTTAGGGTTATATTCTTGTTTTGGGGTTTAGGATTAGGGTTAATGTTTATGTTTTAGGGCTATAAGGTTTAGTACTCTAAGTTATAGGGTTATGATTAGGGTTAGATGTAGGCTCTAGGGCTTTAGGGTTTAGTATTTTAGGGTATAAGGTTAAGTTTTGTGGTTAATACATTTTTTACCATTAACCCTAAACCCTACACACTAAAATAGTAAACCATGTAAGTTAATTAACATTAAAACATAAACCTTAACCCTAGACCCTAAAAGCTAACATTATAAACCCTAAAGGCTAATAAGTCCTAAAGGCTAATAAACCCTAACCCTAAACCCCAATCTTAAACCTTAAAACAAAAATATAACCCTAAACCCTAAAAACCTCCAAACCCTACTCTTTTAACCCTAAAACAAGTTTTAACCCTAAACCCTAAACTATAAAATCTTACCCTAATCCTAAAAAGAGTTTAACTCTAAACCATAATTTCCCTAAATATAAATGAGTATATATTTATATACGTTTGTTTTGTGTTTAAGTTTTGTTTAAAAATATGGCTGAGATAATATAACTGAACGTATAGGCAGCTAACAAAGAAAATGAATGCGGCAAATTGGTTATGTCTTCCTTGGTCAGACTCGCGGTCTTGAGTTTCAATCCCACCCTATGTGATTATATTTTTAAAAGGCCAGTTAAAAAAACGGCACGTAGTTTGCGAGAAACAACACGTAGTTCATCAAAAACAGAATCAATATACAAAAGGACTATATTGCGGGAGGGGGGGAGGGGTTTGGACTTCATGGGTTTAATTTGCAGAATAATAATGTTATGAATTATTTTTATAATAATTTGCGAGGTCATGGATTTTTTGTACAAAACCCTATATTATATGGTATGATTATTATGATCCATGTACTAGCTAATTTCTATTTGATTGCTTACTGTTTGATCATATATTTATACTATAAAATAAAATAAAAATAAAATTTTTAATAGAAACTTAGTTTTAGCTTAACTATGAATCACCATTTTTTAACGTGCATCTATCTAATGGTATGTTAACGTTTTGTTAATCATGTGTCGTTATTCTATCTTTTATTCCAATTTGACATCACCAGATTATGAACTTTTTTCTTTAATGAAAAAGGGTATTAGTGAACTGAAAGAGAGAGAGCTTGTGGAATTTCATCTTGACTATGCACGAACCGGAGCCAATCAAGATCATGAACCAGGGAAAGGACGACCTTAGACCATTCATAAACTACCTACTATTTCAACAAAATAAGTATTTCTTACGTGTGGAATATCTATAAATATAATTATGTAATATGGGCCTAATCTTTTGGGACAATGTTATAAGTTGCATATCCAAAAATAAATAAATTTATGTAGCATTTATGGATTTAAGTTTTATTATATGAGATGAATGTAAGTGCTGTAATTTTATAATTGCTTTTTCTTAATCTGTGTAATAAGACATTACTGCCATGATAAGATCTGTAATTTTATAGTTGTTTTTCTTAATTTATGTACCAACTAGATCAATATCCGTACTTTATAGTAGTCCTGAGACCAAGTAAATCAAACTCATGTTTGCAGCCGATTATATTAATGCTAAAATTCGGCTAATTTTTACAAAAATATTACTTTAGTTTAATAGTATAGTTGATATGTTTAGTACTTTAAGGTCTTAAGTTCGGAATGAGTTGGCAACAATTTTTCGTTTTTTTACCTTTTTTTTTTTCTTATATGCAAATAGACCTCTCATTTATTCCTTAACTTGTGGTATTTTAAGACGGGAAAAATGTCATTTAAATCTCCAACTTTCAAAGAAAAGCTTTTTAAAGCTCCAACTTTAATGAAAGCAATTTTAATCTCAAACTTTAAGTTGACTTTTAATTTAAATCACGAACTTT
>OVAP01004014.1:988-12243 GCA_900406295.1 Aurinia saxatilis | reverse complement strand
GGGGGGGGGGGGGGGGGGGGGGGAGAAAGAAATAACAAATTGTAGATTTTGTAATGCTCTCTCTTTTGGTTGGTGTAAGTGTAATCTCTATGTTTCAATGTACTAAAGAATTTGATAGTAACGGATGATTTTTAAGAGAACTATGTTTGTAGTTTTCTGTAACAGATCCATATTCTTTTTAGTCAAATGGTTAGAACTTGATGAATAACAAATAGATCTTGAAGATACACAACACAACCAATATGAACATCAGAACATGGCTTCTAAAGGATGATGTTGTCTGTGAAGCTACTTTTTTGTTTTTTTTGGGTCATTATGAAGCCACTTAATGAAAACAGAGAAGGATTATGATAATGAAGTTATAACTAATGATGTTTCCGAGGTTGGCTAAACCCAATTAAAAAGCCCAATAGATATATTGAGTTCAAAACTGAATTTGTGTGTTGGTCTTTGTTGTTGGAATTATTGGATTTTTGTGGCTGATTCCTCTCATCTATTTTTCCTTTGCTTACATTGTCTTGTGATTTACAGATATAGGTTATATTTTCCCTCATTTTTATGTTGATTTGCAGGGGTTGGTGTAGGTTCAAGTGTTTTGCTTATAGGGATACGCTACTGGGTATACACATATGTTAAGAAACTTGGAAATATCAATTGTAAAAAAGGTTTTTTTAAGACGGAATGGAGGTTTAATGCAACAGCGAATGGCCTCGGGGGAAGGCTATGTTGCGAATGGCCTCAGCGACAGCTCGGATTCAAGAGAGAAATCTTACATGTTGTTGAATGACCACTTTGAAGTGAGGTTATTTTTGTTTTATTTTGTTGTGCATGTAGATTACATGTAAAAATGTTGGAGATAAATTAAAAATAGATTGTAAAGTTTTCTTTTTGATGGTGTATTCTTTATACTTCCATATACTAAAAACTGAGGGACACCATCTTGCCATTTTTGTTTTTTTCCAAACTATCACAAAATTTTTTGTTTAATTTTGTTCTATGGTTTACGTTTCACAAATATTATAAAACATGTTAGGTTAATGGCGAAAAGTGACATATACAAATTCGACATTATATTTTCTTAACACATTATATTTTAAAATGTATTGTTATAATTTATATATCAGTTTAATCGAGTGTTATAAATTATTTATGAACAATGGGTTTCATTGTAGAACACATCTGCAACTGATAATTATACACATTAGATTTTGAAGGTATAAAAATGTATTTTTATTTTCAATTCATTAGAGAGGTAAAAATAACAAATATGTTGTTGAAAGACCACTTTGAAGTAAAATTAGAAAATTTTGGGTTTCTAAGTCATGTCCAATCAAAGGTGAAAGCCACATTTTAATAGTTGTTGGTGGGACTTCAGGATATCTAGACCCCCAGTATCACGATTATGATTTGTTTTTTTTAACCATTACAAAAGCGATGTCTACAATTTTGCAGTCTTTCTTTTGTTTGTTGCATATGTAGATTAAATGTAAAAACGTGGGAGAGAAATTAAACAGATTGTAATATTTTATTTTGGTTGATGTATTCTTTATACTTAGATGTACTAAGAACCGAGTGACAACATCTTGCCATTTTTTTTTTCTGAACTATCACAAAAATAATTGTTTACTTTTGTTCTATGGTTTATGTTTTACAAAACTAAAACACGTTGGGTTAATGGCAAAAAGTGATGTATACAATTTCAGGTCGTTTTTTCTTTTGTTTTGTTACACATTATAGTAAAAAGAAAATGTTTATAATTTATGTAACAATTTAGTCAAATGTTAGAAATTGTTTATTAATAATAGGTTTCAGTATAGAACACATATGCATCTGATAAATATACATATTAGATTTTGAAGGTATAAAAATGTTGGATTTTTTTTTGGGAATTCATTAGAGACGTAAAAATAACAAACTTTGTTGAAAGACCATTTTGAAGCAAAATTAGTAGATTTTGGTTTTTTAACAGTTGTGTGGTAGGAACACCTAGTTATATCGACCCCAAATAGGTATAATATTGTATTTTGTTTTGTTTTTCTGAATAATTACAAAAATATTTGTAAAAATTGTCTTATATATGGTTATTTTACATAATATGTTGGCTAACATAAGAAAAAAATGATGTATATAGATTCATTGTTATTTTATTTTTATTTTTATTGCGTGTTATAGTTAAAAGTTATATATATATATATATATATATATATAACTTTAATGTAGAGATGTTTGAGAAAACTAACATCAAATGATTGAAGTTGATGATGAATAATGTGGTGTAGTCAATATCATACAAACATATCAACTCTTGAAATCAGATATTGTTAAGTGTTAACTTGATGTACAATAAAAAAAAGAATTCTTCTTAAAAGTGTTAACTTAATCAATTCATTTATTATACAAATCAATTTTTTTATTGATACAATAGCAATACCAACATAAACCAATAAACTTCATAATGTCTTGATGACTATTTTTATTTAAAGGTTTTATATTGTCCATACTGAATTGTTTTTATCATCTCCAACAAATGATATATTAAGCATTACACTACAATTATGATCTATGATGATGCTTAAGCTAAACGAAGGAGATTTTAATGTCTCTACCGATTGATAAACACATTTGTTGCAACCTTACTAATTATCAAACACTCTATTTCTCAAAATCATATGTTCATCTAGTAAAATGAATGTATGCAATATTAAATTTTGTCAATAACATCCACTATAATGTTATATATGTATAGTTTAAGCAGCTATCTAAAAAAAAAAAAAAAATCTGTAGTGGATTATTGTTGGTGGTCATAGAAATATGCAACAAACAAGTAATTTTTTACCTTCATTTTTTTTTTTCTAATTTTCTATTACTATTTATATATTCCAAAAGACACATAGCTATGTTTTTGAGTTCTTACAATTTAATAGAATACTAGGTGACTGGTCCGCATCTTGTGTCGACTTCCAGTGTTTTTATTAAAAAGTATACAAATAAATTTAAACAAAATTTTATAATACTATATCATAAATTTGATACTTTTTAGTTTGTATGATATGTTTGTAAACAATAATTGAACCAAAAAAATTTAAAAACAAAAAAATGTATATATAATTCAAAAGAAGCAAGGGACAAAAACAACAAATGAATAAAATGAACCTCCCTTTGTTTTTCAACATATGTATTAGAAGTATGTTCAGCCCATATCCTTTTTACTTCGCCATTGTGCCCCTGGATGCGAAGTAAAAAGTACACCCAACGGTCACCTTAAGCGACGTAAAAAGGACAGACGCGATCACCTAAATCACAGTATATTTATCTATACCGAAACATAATAAAGGTAAGAAGTATTCTCAAACTTTATATATATATATATATATATATATATATATATATGCAAATTGCTTCTATCATTAACTCTAGTACTCCATGTTTTTGGTCTTTTAGTCTCCTTTCAATACTATATCATTAAAGAAATGATTGGCCCGTTTGATTTTTACTTCGCTTCACCTTGTACCCCTGTCGGGGCACAAGAGCGAAATAAAAAGCAAACCTGCTCACCAATAATACTACATTATATTTTTACTTATATCACAATATATGAAACGTAAGAAATACCTTGTGCACACTTTTAATATTTATTTACATTGGTAGTAATTATAATAATATATACATAAGTTTTTGTTTGTATTATATATGTTGTTATAGTATATATTATATATTTATGCTATAAGAATCAAAGGATCAACCTCTTTCTTGAACTCTCATGAACCTTGACTCGATATTTTCAGTACGACTTATGTCTCGTTTAGAGCACACTCTAAATGAAATATTATCAAATTGATGTGTTATTTGAACACTCTAGAAATAAAAGAAATCAAAACTATACTGCTCTACAATCCAAACCATAATGAAAACCGCATCTTAAATCTCAGAGCTTCAACTTCTTCATAACTGAACCGATTTGAGAAATTGAAAAGAGACAGTTGATCGATTTCGTGAGAGGAACATATTTAATTTTTCGAGTTTAAGATTTTAAGAATCACATATTAAGATAATCGAGCATGAAGAACATATCACTTTCTCACGAGAATCGCTGTAGAAAAATCTCTTTAGTGATGTGGAAAGTATTTTTTCAAAGACACATCATGATTTGTAGATATTTTTGCAGAGACATCTTAGCGAAATTCACTTAAGAGACTTTTCTATTAATATGTTGGTTGATTTTTTAAATAAAATTTAGCCACCATCTCACAACTTTGTACATCAAGAGCCATTTCTTTATCGGAATCATGTTCCATTCGACCCAAATCTTATCAAACGATTGATCAATGGATTTGCAAACTTTGCATCTGACCAATGTCCGTACACAATTCTCCATTCTTTATTCTTAATAACGTACTCATAAATTAAAAATGATGGTGTATAATCAATGATTAATATCTTCCATTCATTTTGGAATTTCCGTGTCTTGTGGTATTGCTACAAGTAGCGTGAAAATTTTAGGATTTTGATTCTCATTTTCTGGATTAATATTTTCAGTTTTTTTTTCCTATCCATATAATACCATGTGCATATATTCGTCCAATAATCAAGAATATCATATGAGCAAAAATATACTAATGTGAAAGTTACAAAACAAACACAAACATTAGAGAATCTGATTTCTATCGACATGGTACGAGGGGTGAGAGTTTAGGATACTGATTCTCACTTTCTCATGTGTTTCTCTAATGTTTTAGTTTCTTCCCTTGTCATATATGCCATATAAATATATTCGTCTAATAACAATGTCACGTTAAATAAATATACTAACGTGAAAACTACAAAACAAACACAACATTACATTAGAGAATCTGATGTCTTTGGTTAATGATGCATAATTGCATATAGTGGTTTGTTGTACGAGAATGCGTGACAGGAGGATTCTTGAGGCCAAGCTACCTCTCCACTTGGTGTTTAGGTTATCCAAATTTGTCACTGCTTGATCACTTTTTATAACCCACTTGTATTAATTTAGCCGTAGCTACTAATTTCGATTTTGTATCTTCCAAGTGATGATGATGCTCTTGTAATAAAATTGGATGTATACGTGAATATGTTAAAAATAAATTCTTAAAGAAAGTGGCTACTTGCACAAAGAAACAAACTTCAATTTGCATGAGTTGTCAGCATTGTTTGTGGAATCGGATATATAAAAAAAAAGAATTGCACTTAGAACTATGAGGTCAAATTCGTCGATATATTTTTTAATTGTGTGTATATTCTTGATAAACATAAACACAAACAATATAATTAATTGGTGAATAATGATACTATAGTAGACAGCAAGAAAAAATATATTGTTGTAATTATGAGTACAACAATTTCATATTATGTATATTTCTAAAGGAATTATTATTATTGTTATTATTATTATTATGGTATTATAAACATTGTGTATTTACACAATTCAAGTAATTTTGGGTCTCTTTATAAACAAATAACCTGAATTTATACCTCTAAGAGTGTTTTTAATGTCTAATATCATTTTTTATTCAGCATGTTGATTCAGTGATAGGTATTTTAAGTTTTTTAAGTCAAATGCAAAATAAATATACATTATTACTATAATGTATTATCATGATTTGACCCCGTAACATAAAAAAACCAATTAAAATCGTGACTATTGTGTGGAGATAAGAGTAATTAGTATTTAAAGATACTTAAAACTTTAAAAATAATCCCACTGATTTGGTCCAAAGAATTGGTAATCTACATAATTCAAGAGCTCATTAATATATCCCCTTGTAGTGTTCTCATGTATACATCACAAAATTATATCTCCTCTAACACGCCATTTAAAAGATAAGCAAAAAAAGGTTATAACACATAAAATGTTTTTTTTTTTTTTTTTTTTTTTATAACCGTGGGCCTCCCAAAGATTTTATAGGCCCAAGGACTAATCCCACGAGACCCAACTTTGCCACTTTCGCGCTGGCAAGCCAAGGCACCAGCAGGCTGGGTGGCCAAGTGGATTCGAACCCATGACGGAAGCTCCAGCTGGAGCCCCTTTACCACTAGACCAAAGCCACTTGGTTAACACATAAAATGTTGGCCATACGTATTTGTGTTCATATTATACACATTACATCACAAATTTCATTTTTCGTGTCTCTTTATAAAGTCAATGTAAAAGATAAAACAGAAAATGTGGCAACACGTCACTGTTTCAGTTTTACAGAGTTTTCTATATATATATGACATCACACAAAACCTATCAATTTTGACATTACCATTTTAGGCATTTGCCACATGTAAAAACATAAAAACTCACAATCACAACAAATTCTCTCTTTTAGCATAACCCTTTAGTAATTGTAAACCAATATAAAACAGAAAATACTCGGCGAAACTTGTTTGTTAAATCTTACTTAAACCGTAATAATTTTAATTATAATGGTCTCTAAAATACACATTTTGTTACGTTATTACTAATAAATAATCCAAAATTTTATCTGCTAAAATATTTTTCTTTTCAACATGTTGATCATGTGATTTTCTTTTCAATATTTTTGAGTGAAGGGATAACTATACGTGGTTCTATCCTATACAATTATCAAATAGATCTTAATCTTACTTAAAAACTAAAATGATGAGTTGACAAAAATTAATAATTAGAAACATGATTTGACCAAAATAATAATAATTTAAGATTATTGTGTGGATATAAGAAATTTTTTTTTTTCAAAGATATTCAAAATTTTAAAAATAATTTCACTTATGGATAAAAAGGTATTCTCAGGATTTAGTGACCTTTTTAAAATTAAAATTATTGTGTTACTTGTATATATACACACATTAAACTCACATTTATTGTATTCAATCTATCTATGAATTCAAGTGTAAAAGATAAACTCCAAAATGTGGCAACACGTAATTGTTTCAATTTAATAAGTTCCCTTATACAAAAGATTACATCACACAAACCTATCTCCATTTCTCACATTACCATTTCATCACTAGCTGTAAGATAAACATTAAACACAGAACAAAAATGCTGACACATGACTCTTTCCTTATTTCCTCAGTCAAAATATTACAAAAAAAAAAAACAGCAAAAATTGCTATTGTATATTCAGTTAATTCACTAACATCACAACAGATTTATCACCATTTATACATTTTTTACTACAAGTAAAAACAGACAAATATGTGGCGACACGTTTTGTTGAGTTTTTTTCATAACAGTCAAAGTGAGTTATTAAGAATTAATCCGAAGCTAGATTCGTCCACGTGTACGGTGGCTTCTCAACGATAATGATGTATCTGACGTGTACGTGACTAATGTAAAAATTAATGTCTTCATAATAAACATATAAAAACCCATTCTCTCTTTTACTAATTCAATTTCATATTTTTCATATATGCAACAAAACAAATCTCTTTTCTCTGTTCATTTTTTTGTTTCTTGGATTGTTGTAATAACAATGGTGATGATGATGAAGAAGATGTTGTCGTCGTCGTCACAGAGATTGTTCAATAACTCGAAAATGGCGTTGATGAATTGCAGAATCTCTTCTTCTTCTTTATCCGTACGAACTCGAATCCCTCGAGATCCAGGAGAAGCTAGAATCGATCCAGAACCAGACGATTCGACAAGGTTTTTGAATAGTTTTGGTTTGAATAATCGGAGTTTTGATTTGATTGGGAAGCTTAGAGAGATGGATTTGAATAAGGATCGGATTCGATTGGAGGGTTTGTCTTCTCCGGTTATAAGTGTGGAGGATGTGAAGAAATTGATGAGAATAGGTCAGATTGAGATGGTGAAGAAGAGATTGATGGAGATTGAGGAAGATTGGATTAAGTATTGTGAGTTTGTTAGGGTTTGTAAAGAGGTTGATGATGTTAATGGTGATTGGATTGCTAAGATGCTTGATGATTCTGGGAATGTTATTGTTCTTGGTGGGAATGTTTGCTTAAGGCCTCATCAGGTAATGATTCATTCTTCTTCTTTTTCTTCATGATTGTTTTTAGATTTTTGATTAATGTGTGTCTTGATTTTGTTTGGTTGGGTTTGATTTTGATGTGAAGGAAACTGATGGGTTTTTTTTATGGTTTCTATTATGTTCCTGTGATTCGAATTTGCAACAGGACAAGGCTTTGTAGAAGAGGAGGTGGTGATAAAAAGGAACACTTTCTATATGGAGAATACAAAGTTTTTTTGTTTCATCATGTTTTATGTTGTCTCCAAAAAACTTGGGGTTGGATTTGGTTGATGGGTCTTTTTAAGTTTGTTCCTTTTTCCATCTCATGATGATTTGATACTAAAGAAAAAATATTACAAAAGAGAGAGAGTGAGATGGAGAAGCTTTTGGGGGTATTTTGGGTGGTAAAAAATGGTGGAAAGGATCGTTTTTGGTTTGAGTTTAGGAGTTGTTGTTCTCTGTTTTGATGGTTTCTTTGATTATTGATTGATAAGTTAAGATTTAGGTGACTCTAATGAGAAGAGATCATTGGTTTTGGGTTTAGAAGTGGTTGTTCTCTGTTTTGATGGTTGCTTATCATTGATTAGAAGCTGTCTTGTGTGGTTTTAGTAAAGTCATATTGAAGCTTAAAGAGATGGTTGTTCAAAATATTCGTGTTTTGTGTTGTGATCAGGTAACCAAATCGATCGAGGGGCTGCTTCCTTTACCACTACTCCGTAACCGAAACGATCCAAGAAGAAAGGAGCTAAAAGAGCTTGAAGCAATAAAGTCGCTCATCGACGAGAAAGCACATGCCTTGGTGAAAAAGGAGCTTTATGGTGGTCTAGCTTACTTGATCATCCAGACCTTAGGACTCATGAGGCTAACCTTTTGGGAACTAACTTGGGATGTTATGGAACCAATCTGTTACGGTGTCACAGCAGCATACTTCATGGCGGGGTACGCGTTTTTCCTTAGGACAAAGAAAGAGCCTTCCTTTGAAGGGTTTTACCAGAGCAGGTTTGAAGCTAAACAGAGGAAAGTGATGGCTTCTCAGGATTTTGATGTTGAGAGGTACTATGAGCTAAAGAAGCTCTTCAATCCCAAGCCTTCAGCTGCTGTTTCCAAGATTCTTGGAACTTTCTGATGATGTCAAAGGTGTATCGATGTCTAACATGAGAAAGATAAATTAACCCACCAAAAATTGTGTAAAAGCAGTAATTTGGAAGAGAAGTCATAACAAACAAAAAAAAAAATTTGTTGTAAACTTATTATAGGTGCGGCTTATGTATCATCCTTTGGAAGAGTAGTAAATGTAATTTGTAATAAAAAAAAAACTATTTAATTTTCAATATATACAAATGTTCATGCATATAAACTTTCAATTTCTCAAATGTGAATTTCTGAAATATGAGTTATTGAGAGTTTTAATTTTTTATTAACAATAAGTTTTGTTTACAATCATTTAATTTTCATGTTACATAGTTGAAATTGCTAATATATCACAGTCTTAACATTTTCCATTTTTTTAATTTTTATTTAGGCTATTTAAGTTTTAACATTTTCCATTAGAGCAAATCCTCATAGCTATAACCAACATTTCTAATGTGAAACTGATTTGGGAAGAGTAACTTTAACTCTTAACTCTTTGCCACGGAGAATTTTGTTCACAAAAAGGACAACAAAATCAAAACTCATTTTCATAAATTTGTTTTGTTGTAAATTTGTAATAGGTGTGGCTTATGATAAATCCTTTGGAAGAGTTGTAAATCTCCTTCAAATTTTCAAATGTGACTTTATGAAATTTTATTGAATACAAATCATTGGGAAATTCAATTTCTTGTAAACAATCAATTTTTTTTTCTAAATAAACATTTTGTTTCTCATACAATACTTTGTGATTACAAATACAAAAAGTTTAGCGTAGTACAGAACGATACAACATGTTTGATTTATCATTTGCTAATTTTTTTTTACAATCTCCCCTGTTGTTTATGCTTTCAAAATGGCATCACTGAAACAGTGGATTCAAACACGCCATCCGGTAGGCGTTCAGCAAGCACTCATACTTTGTCATGTCCAAAGATTCTAATTCTCGAACAAAATGTCACTCAATTCGGTATATTTGATTTAAATCATGTATGCATTTTATTAATATGGTCGACTAGTTTATTACATTGTCTATAAGATGAATCTTGGTTTAGAGGACATTTACCACGTTCCTCCTTGGCGCAAGAATACAAATTTTTCACTAACCGATCATGTTGTTGTAGCCATATATATCAAGAGGTTGCTGCAACCTCATCGGCAAAGACTTTTTTGTCTCTCAGAATTCATGAGGGGAAGAATGGGGAAACCGAGGCTACGGACGTCTTTGTCATCCCCTCATAAAGTTAGTATGGAGTATCTTGGTGTTGCAAAATATTGAATGAATGATTTGGTTTTCAAGATGCATCTAGCTACAATTTTTTGTTTTATTATTGTGTAAACTGGTTCTCGGTTCTTTTGTTTTTTTGTCTCGGTGTCTAGGATAAAACAATTACTCAGGCCCGGCTTAGAGTATGTGCGGATGGTGCATTTTCTGTGGGTCCTACATTTTCATCAAAATTTCTTTTAGTTGTTAGGGTCCAAATTTTCAGAAAATATGTAGAATATGGTCCAAATTTTCAATATTATATCAAGGTTTGAAACAAAAATTAAATTCAGCACAAGGTCCAAGTATTATTTGAGCCTGGCCTGCAATTACTCTATTAGTTATGTTTTTGTAGTAGAGTCTACGGATCACTTCGAAGTCATCCAAACTCAATCCGATCGATTTAATCTCTTTACTAAAAAAATATATATACTTTTTCGACTTACCGTATATGACAGTTTCTTCCCAATTGAAAACCATCAGTTCACTATCACTTAATTATTTTTCATTGATTTCTAGACAAAACATGTATAACATATGTTTTTAATTGGACTTACGTAAATGATTGATTGAACATGTATTGTGTGGGCGTAGTTGTTGTAAGTTTGCCGTCCAAGTTCATCTTTAAAATAACACACGAGAAATCAATCACGACCATGTAAATAAAAGTCTTGTGTTTTGGTAGGTCAGAAGTCACTTATGGCAAATAAAATCAAGTGGACAAAACTCATGGTGCAGAAAAAATACTTGCCACAGTAACGATTAGTACTCAAAACTAATTAAAAAACATGTACTATACGTCAAATACTAGTTAGTGCCGACATAACACGATTATGACACTTTGATATTTAACCCTTCAATTTGATACGTATGAAATACAATATTTTTTTGGGGGGGGGGGG
>OVAP01004013.1:0-15410 GCA_900406295.1 Aurinia saxatilis | reverse complement strand
TCTCCAGTCTCCTTCTCCAATTGTCGGCAGCAATCGGATCCGTTCCTCCCCAAAGTGGTCCATCCCCATGGTCCGGAGACGGTCCATCGCGTCCCAGTAGGTTAGGTGTGGGCCTTGTTGGCTGCTCTGNAGGTTAGGTGTGGGCCTTGTTGGCTGCTCTGGGGATGTCACCTCTCCGGAGTCTGATTTGGCTTCCGAACGAAGTTTGTCCCCGTATTGTTCGCGGTATCTGTTTAATTATGCCACCATATCAGCGGTCATCTCAGTCCTCCCATGTGAGGCTTTTGAAGTAGCAGATCGGCTTCTCGAAGGGGTTGCACTGCTGCTGTGTTGGGGTCCCTCGGTTCCAATGGAACGCTGTTGCACCGTCCTTTCAGTTTGCGTGGTTTCTGAGGCTCTAGGTGTCGATGCGCTACTTTTCTTGGAAGGTGACGCTCCCGCGGTGGCTACGGCTTTTCTCTTGCGAGGAGCCATCTGTCCACAACAAATAAGTCAGAAACTAAGGCTAGACTTACTTGCAGAGTCAGGGTGTGTTGAGGTGCGGTGCTTGATGGTT
The DNA here is from genome assembly GCA_900406295.1 of Aurinia saxatilis. Classification (NCBI taxonomy): domain Eukaryota; kingdom Viridiplantae; phylum Streptophyta; class Magnoliopsida; order Brassicales; family Brassicaceae; genus Aurinia; species Aurinia saxatilis. The sequence continues at coordinate 14,854 of OVAP01004013.1, read as the reverse complement.
AAGAACAAGAAAACTAGTCCTAGGTCCAGAACCGGTCCACCGGGTCAGAGCCGGGGATGGACTGTGCTCTGATACCACTTGTAACACCCGTCCCTCACATTATGAGACGGGTATTAAACTCGATATCATAAAGTCTGAACTTCAATCTTTATTAAAAATAATAATACCATAAAATAGCGGTTCGACAATAAAGGAAATCTCAGAATGCGGTTCAATAAGAAATAACATAAATAAATAAGTAAAGGCGCAAGCACACCCCATCAGCACCACACCGCCAAGACCAACACTTCCTACTCATCTGTAAACAGGGGAGAAAGGAGGGGTGAGTACAACTACTCAGTGAGAAAACACATATGACTCTAGCCATCCAAGTGTACCGACACAAGGCAAACAACATACATGGCAAATAGCTAACTGAATAATTAACCGAATATCTAACCGAATAACTAACCGAATATTTAACCGAATAATTAACCGAATATCTAACCGAATAACTAACCGAATATTTTTAACCGAGTGGCATGACATTTACTAGCTCACTATACTTCAACAAAAAAACCAGTTATCCAAATAAATCAATTACTCACTCATGGGCTAGTAACACATTTGATCCAAGGGATCCATCAAACAGAAAGCACAGACTGGCCCATTGACCCACTGACAGATTTAGCAAATCTGACCCAGTAAACAGAAAGGCCCACTAACAAATACAAGGATCAGGCCCAGTTAGCAGACAGACCCACTAATAGATATAACAAATCTGGCCTAGTAATCAGACAGGCCCATTAACAATTATAACAGGTCTATTACTATAGAGGTGTAGGTACAAATCTGAAACAGAGAGAATCCTAGGTGAATCCTCACCTCGAAAAAGGATGAAAAGGACGGAAGGGCGCGTGCGGAGCAGAAGACGGCGGCGCATGTGGCACACTCGCGGAAATCGACGGAGGCGCGTGGACCTCACGCGCGGCCGGGGACGGTGGCGCATGGCCTTCACGCGCGGTCGCGGACGGTGGCGCGTGGGCTTCACTCGCCGGCGCGTGGACGGCGGAGGGCGGTGGTTGTGGCTGGGCGAGTGCAGATCGGGGTCGTTAGGTGGGGTTCCGAGAAGAAAAACGGCGAAAAAGTAAGTTTGGAGACTTACCGGCGAACGGCGGTGGTCCGGGACGGTGGTCCGGCGGCGGAGGCTTCCCGGAGACGGCGGCTCGGTTGGCTGACGCGGTGGCTTCGTCGACGGTGGCCGGAGTCCGGTGGAGCTACAGTAGATCTATTTCTTGGGGGCTTGGGAAGAGAGGCAAGATCCTTTATATAGTGGGGAGGGGTACTAGGGTTTGAAGGGTGTTGGGCCTCAAACTGCTGGGCCCGAACAGGTGGGCTTGTGCCCAAAAGGGTTGGGCTGTCACACTGCTGCCCTCGCTGCAAAAAGAAGCATTGGGGAATGAAAGCTTCTCGTGCTATGTTTTTACGAACAGAGGACCGTGACGAGCTCCGGTGTCGTAAGGAGGTAGACTGTTGGGGAAAGAGCATAAGGATGTTAGCGTTCAGATGAGCCTTCTCAAACATTTGCGGTACGGAGCGTTCAGATGAGCCTTCTCCAACATTTGTGGTACGTAAGATCACCTTGGTATCTGTATCGCGTCTTGATTCAGAGCAGAGCTTATAAGTCATAATGGGAACGACTCCTGTTATAGTCGGGTCTGTTGTGTAGTTCTAAGAATATGTAAGACTGCAAGTGTAGCCTACGTTATAATCTTGTAGTTTTATACCTTTCTGTAGTGTAGTTTGGGGACTAAAGAGATTTGGTTGCGGGAGTAGAATGGAATGAAAATATTTAGTCGAGTAGATGTAAACTTATCGTATGAGAAATAACTATCTCATATTGTTGGATGACAAACAAAAGTACAAGATTGTTGAATGATAAAAGAAATGAATAAAGTCTTCTTTTCAAACTAAGTTGAAATCTAATATTTTAGATTGTGGTTCTAAACACTTATAAACCTAGTAAATGGAAAAAGGCAAGACAGCTAAATTATTTTAAACTTGGTTTTACTTTAAACTTTTACTCGTACGTACGTGTAGAACAAAGGAACCTTAACCGAAAAAGAACAATCAAGAAATTGTTATAAACTAACTTATTATAGTGTAATGTTTGGAGAGGTATGTATATATGTGATGTTTCTTAATTATCTCTGAATATGAATGGAAGTGGATGTCTGCTAGTCTGCCCTCTTCGACATACCCCTATTCTACGGTTTATAAGACTACTGGAACAACAAGAAAATCCAATTTCAGAAAAGAAGACCAACTTAAGAGAATAGAACAGCATCTTTCGGTGACTAACACGGTAAACCACCGTAAAGGCTTTTAAGGATCCCAAGTTAAGAGAAAGACGATTGAAAGAATGTGGAACAAAATCATGTTGCTACTCATTTCAAAAGTAAGGCAGTCCCGCATGAGGAATATTCGTCTATTGCTCAATAAGTTTAGCTGAAAGTATCAAGATTTGGGCCGGGTCAAGATTTCACAATTCCCCAACTTATAGAAGTGCGTAAAAACACTATTATGAGCTCTTTTTTCTTGTGGAAACAAAGAATTTTATGAATGCACTAGTAGATCTTCATGAATAATTTGACTGTGATGATTTGTATTATTATTTTTATTCATGTCTCAACAATCTTGGTCCTTTTGTTTCTTTTTTTATCAACAAGAAAACCTACAACATCGAAATAAGCATCATCACTTAGGTGTTAAAGAAAGATCTATATTCATATGAGATAAAATTTGATTCAACATTCTTTCCTTTTGTCTTTAATAATTCTTGATTGATACGGCTAAATATTTTGATGTACGGCATCTACATACTTATCATCTTTTTAGCCGCATCTTTAATAAATGTCCGCGTTTTTGTTTTCCACAACACGACCAACTTCACTCGTTTTTCATGTGTTGGAATTATTGGGTTGGTATTCTTTTCTCATATCCTCATCTACCACCTTATTCACAGTCGCTACTTATATGGTCTTAATCGTGTCCAGCACCTACAAACAATATTGTAAGCTGCCATGGTATTCGATCAGATCATAGCTATCAATTTATGTTACACTCACACGAGAAAACTATATACTCAGTCAAAGTGTCCACCTCATACAAAGCACACCAAACATTGGTGGCCTGGAGAATTTTTTTTTTTTTGTCAACCATTTTTAATTGAAGAAAAGGTTTACAATGGCCCAAGGCCCAGATAAACTCTACAATCAGAATTACACTTTGTGGATCTGTAAATTAAAGCCCATAAAAAACACAAAAGGAAACTGATTGAAATTTTGAGGGCGACGTAGCAAGTGAAATGAAGTACACGAGAAGCTTCGTTTGCCCGCCGTCTGATCTCAAATCTGAATTTTGGCACCAAGAAACCCTTGTCCACCACTCCCTTATCTCAGATCAAAGCCTCCATTTTGTCTCCGGAATAAGATTCACAAACCTTTGAACTCAACAACTAAGGCGTTGAAGCTTTATACATGGGTGTGAATTAACCTCCGGGATGAAGTTTTCCCCAATTTATTGAGAGAACTGAAGGCATAGGAGATAAGAAACCCAAAAAGCTTATGAACTTGACCGGGCTAGAGCCAAATATTAAAACCAAACTACGTCGGAGATTAAACCGGTACACCGGAATGAAAAGCCAAATGATTAGGCTAAAGCTCAAATAAAAACAAAACAAAATAAAGTAGAAATTACATAATTTACAAACAGAAAACGTCCGGCACCGGCAAGAGCCAGATACCAGCGTAACTTGATCAGAAAATTTAGATTTAGTTTGGGAGGTAGTGAGAGATTGGAGAAAAGATTAGTGAGAGAAGGAGTCGTCTTAAAACAAAACGACCATTATTTTGAAAGGATTGCTAAAATATTTGTATAATTTTATGTTAAAGAAGAAAAGTAGCTAATAGCTGAAGAAAAGTAGCTAATAAGAAAATCCAAATATATACATATCATTTGAGTTTTGATAATGTCAAGATTGGCTCCAGACTCTAGTTAGTTGTTTTATGCTTTACAAGTGACACAATCCAACCTATAGCACATAAACTTATATCATATGCATATTCTTTTTTAAACAAACACAAACAGAAATCCTTCATGAGTTTTTGCATAATGAAGGGATGACTGACTTCAATTTCAGGTATTTATGTAATATGAATTCACCCTCTCTTTAAACTCAAGAACTAACCCTAAATATGGTACATGATCTCTTTCAAACGTATGTTAATTTCTTCTCATAAGAACTCTTTTCTTTTTCTCTTGCGTTTGTCTCTTCATAATCCTATAAATTTATCAGATTACCCTATATATAATATATTAACTCGATTTATAACCAGCATCGTCATCACTTTGATCCAGATTTTTCTATCAAATTTTCAATAAATTCACCAAGTTTAAACATAAAAAAAAACCTTGTAATTGTATTCTTCATTTATCCTCGAGAATTATATTGCATATAATAATGATACACCGAAGATAACTCATCCTTCGGATTCTTGAATGTCACTCAACCCGTAGGAAGTTGAAGTTCACGGAGACTCCCCCTCATACACTACAAGAAAACACATAGGATCTGACGGAAAAATCCATCGGAAACTCGTCAGAAAACACGAAAACTGACGGGGGAACCGACGGAACATTGTCGTCCGATCCACATCGTCGGAAATGGACTCCCATCGGAAAAATCTGACGGCAATGTGACGGACGTATTTCTTACGGATATGTGACGGAAAACTGACGGACAAAGTACCGACAGTGTTCCGACGACTTGCTCCGACGGATATCCGACTACAGAGAACCGACGGATATCCGACGACATCAACTGACGGGATTTCGACGGGTACTAATCGACGGCTTTCTGACAAACGTGACTGACCGATTTCCGACGGTTCGCACTGACGGATTTCCGACGGACGTAGAAATTTTTACCGACGGATTTCCGACGGGTGGTGTATTGTTTTAGTATTTTTTGTGATTTTGAAAATTACAAATTATTAATTATAAATTATAAATCAAAAATATTATAAATTATAAATCCGAAAATAAATAATATTAAAAAATATTAATAAATCCAAAATTTTAGCAATATTCGAAAAATACGGAAAATGTATTAAAAACCGGAAAATACATGTAAACTACATGTCGTCTTCAGCGTTCTCATCGGTGTACGCAGTCGGGAAGTGTGTCTTCATGAAAGCCTCCATGCGCCTAAGTCGAGCAGCGGTTTTCTCGCTCAGATTGATATAACCTCTTTAATCGAGCTGACAACGGCAAATACCACATCCTCTTGTATGGAACATGAACTCTTCCGCTTGTATCTTGATATCGAGGATGACCACAAAAGTTACAAGCTAGGAGATCTTGGGTCTTCCTCCAATACAACATGCAATTTTCGATGCACACGTCTATAACCTGAAACGGCAAACCTAGATCCGCCACCAATTTTTGTATCTCATTGTATGAACCTGATGCATGATTTCCCTCTGGCAAAATACGTTTAACAAAATCCGCAAAAATATCTACAACCTCCTCGCTTAAATTGTAGTTTGACTTTATTGTCATCAACAGAGTCGCAATGGACAAAGCAGAATCACCCTCTCTACAACCTTCATATAAGGATTGATTTGCTGCATCCAACGTAGCAAAAAACCTTCTAGCAAAAAACCTTCTAGCCTCTTCATTAGGTTGTTGTACCCCACCATCCCCTCCTAAGCCCAGAAAAAATGCATCATTGACCATTTGCACCATACCTACGGAATTCTCCATATCTACAAGATTCACTATATCTACGGGATTCCTTATAATACCAACGAGATCTTGTTCATTTGACATTTCCTCTATCGCCTCTGCTACATGTTGTGCACTAGAACTACCAACATCTACTATTGACTCGTTTTCCCCGTGTGCAAACCAAATTTTGTAACCCGGCATAAATCCATGATTATACAAATGATTGTTTACTCCTGAAATTGGACGTCTTCTATTGTTCAAACACTTATATAACAAGGACAATAGATTTTACCCTTTGTGATGATTCTGTGATGGTTTTCGACGCAGTTAATGAACTTTTAATCCCATCCTTGTATTCTTCTGTAAGTCCACCCGTCGCTGGATCAAGCATCGGTCTGTCCATCTATGATAGAAAATAATTAAAAGGATTAGAAAAGAAGACATTTAATTCGTTTTTGTTATTTTTTTTGGTTAAGTACTTAAAAATGTTGACGAAATTAATGATATTTTTACTCTTTTTATCTATATTCTATATGTAAAAATAAAAATAAAGAAACGACAGCGCATGGATGGACCCGACAGAGATTTTAACCGACAAATACAATACATTGAAATGCTTACACGACAACGAGAAACACACCCGTGGATCATAGGCGGTGCATATCTCATCATATACTTCGAAAAGAAGAAATATCCAAATCAATCTCTTATCTTTAATTCATCATATATATATACCATACCTTATAAAACAAACACATAAACTAAAATTCGTTAAGAGAGACAACATAACAATACAAATTAGAAAGAAGAGAAGAATATGTCGTCGTCTAAGGAGCTACAATACTTGGAGTACACATACAGAAACAACCGTCCCACGACGGGTCTCCTCAACTCCATCTTCATGACCACCGTCAACACCGCCGCTCGTTCTCTCGTCTCCGTAGCCACCACCGCCTCCACACCTGAGTCGGCTTCTAGGCGGTGGTCGGCTTCGGACCACCTCAGGTTCATGTCTATGATGATGACGTGGCTCTCCCTTTGGGTCCTTAGGCTTTTCTTGGACTATCTTCCTCTCTCTTCTTATAATTCTTATGACTCTTATCCTCCCTTTAGTTTCGCTTCGGGTCTTCTCACGGCGGTCGCGGAGAACGCGTTGGTACCGGCCTCGTCTTCCGCATCGTCGGCGGCCTCGAGCTCTACGGCGTTAGTGAAGTATTCACCGTCGTCGGATTTGGGCATGACCATTTGTGAGGGCGTTGATGAGCCTTCCGTTAACTCTCTCGGTCGTGCACTTTGTCACGTAAGTGTTACTTGATATGCAATCTTTAAATTATTTTAGCGTTAATAAACATTTCAAACTTTTTTAGTCTTACTAGATTCAAATATTTTTTACTTGTTTGCTTGGTTCCATTACGAGTCTAAGAAGACACATGATGATTACATGTTTTATGTGTTGTTGCTTGGTGAAATTGTGACTTGAATGAAATGGAATATTCGCTTTATATAATATTGGAGCTTTCTATTTTTGGACATTCCACGCAGTGCCTAACGTGGACACTATCTCTGTAATATCCACGTGGCAGGCATGCATAGTGCCTCGTCAGACATTAAAACAGAGAAGGAAATGGTGTTATACAAAACTTGGGTGGATTGTTCTTCTTTACACACTACTTGATTAGTGTGTCGACTGTCGAGGCTACTTGATAAGTTTAGAGAAACTTATAAATAGTTATTAGTTTGTTCAAGTTTTATTGATTAGTTATTAGATATATATACAAAGTCTAAACTTAATTAACAAATTCTCTATAAATATTAAAATAGAAAATCAACCTATTTAGCATATTTTTAAGATATTTCCAAGATTTTAAATAATGAATTAAGGATTTAGATTGGAAATATCTTAAAAGTTAGAAACGGTACTAGATATAAAGAAGAAAAACTTGGAACAAACTTTATAATTGCATTAAGCCATTAACACCAAACATAAACAGGCAACATCTTTATTATCTTTAGAGATGCTTCTTGTTACTCATCTTCATCTCCATCCTCATCTTCTTCTTCATCTTTCTCATCTTTATCTTCATTTTTTCATGTTCTTGTTCATTAAGAAACAGTTATGCTCCGGACTTGCCTCTAGACTGTTGTGCTTTTAAATTGGCTCTAGACTGTCATGCTCCGAACTTGACTCCAATTCGTCATCAATGTCATTGTCAGAATGAACGGGACTAGGTTCACAATAAAAATCGGGTCCTGGTGATGTAACAGGAGCGGAAACGTCGCTTATCCGATGATTTCTGCTAAAGAGATGGTGGTGGAATTCATGAAAATCGAAGCTAGGAAACTCGCATAGGGTTGAAGCTATTTTATTAATCGTATAATACCCCTCATACGATTAATCACGATTACTATCGTCCAAAATGAAATTTTGAATTATTTATGCAACGACTAACGAGATCTACTGATCATTGGGTCCCTAGAATCTGCTAAAGAATGTACTGTATGCATACAACTTCGCAGGTTTAATTAATTCGATTGACTACAGTTATGTATCCTTTCCTTAGTAATGGTATTTGATTAACCAATTTATGCATCTTAATGTGTGTATACGTGTAGGTACTAGCGCTCATGAACGAGATTCCAGTAACCTCAAGAAAATACCAGTTTGCCTTGGGAATGGCTGAGAAGATCATGGAAGACAATGCCCGAAGCATGAACGTGGATCTAATCGACGTTAATCGAATGGCCCTCGCTTCCTCTTTTGCACGCACCACTGCGCGTCTACAAGACTCCTTGAAACGCTCTCAAACCACAGACGAACCTTTTGGTGGTTTGCCACTGCGTGTTGTTAGCGCCCTCCCGCTAGGTGGCTATGTCACCTCCTATGTGAGAGGAGTAAGTGCATGCATCAACACGGTTAGGTCCTTGGCAGACATGACCGGGAACTTACTCTCGCAGAGTAGTAGGAAGGAGTCCGCATCAGCTAGAGGGAGTGGTTCCCGGGAAAATGAGGTTGAACTAGCTGTTGAGAAACTGGCCGAGGAGCTGTTATGGATGACCGAGAAGCTTAGGCGTTATGGTGCGGTGGAAGAAGGGATAAGGAGGTGGAGTTATGCTTCCGGTTTAGCTAACTTGTCTCTCACAGCTGCTCCTAGGGTTCAAGGCCTCATGGTTAAAATTACAGGTACAAGTATTGGCACTCATGATTAATCTGTTAATTCTAGTGGTTTTTTGTTTCTTCATTTTAATTGAGTATATTTTTGGTTTAAATAAAATTACATCGTTTCACTTTTGGTTTGAAGAACTTCTGTTCGTATCCGAGTCTGCTTAATGGTCTGTCGTCTAACAAAGTCACTAATGTTTTGCAGCGCTTTTAATTGGAGAGTTAGCAAGTGACAACACACAAGTTCCGGGACAAGTGAAGTTCAGGCTCCTTGCAAACTGGCTACCACTATTTAGCCACGCAAGGAATGGGCTAGCGTTTCCTGTGCTGACAGGTTACGAGAGGGTTGAGGTCGAACGAGCCATAGACAAGGCAATCTCGACTTTGCCTTTTTTGGACCAAGAAATACTACTCACAAACTGGCTCCAAGATTTCTCAGTCTCAGCTTCTGAGTGGCCCAATCTCCAGCCAGCATACGATCGTTGGTGCCACTCCACTCGCCAACTTTTCATGTAGCCAGCCAATGCTTAGTCATCATGTTCACATGGATGCGTCACGTAGTAACTTTTGTGTCCAAACATTTATCTTAGGTAATAAGACTAATATCGCTCTAGTCAAAGATTCAGTCCTAGTCCTTTTTGATGTATCTCTCTAGGTCTCTAAAGACCGCAACTTTATGGCTTTGATGTTTTTCGAGATCAAAAACCAGATTAGTTCTAGCTGTTCTATCTTCCATGAAATAGCAACTTGCTATACGAACTAGTATCCCAAAATCGTAAATGTGGAAGCAGATGCAGAAATGTATGAACTAATAAGGCTTTAAGAAATATCGAATCTGTGAGACAGTATAAAGGATCCAAGAAATCTGATCATGGTCTTGTTTATAAAAAGTGTACAAACAGACAGGCTAAGGTGGTGAGGTTCTTAGCTTATGATTTTTTTTCCTGCTGGAGCTGCGTTCCTTTGCTCTCATTAGCTTTGTCCAGAGGAGGAAGTTGAAACTTCTGCGCTGCATACGGGGCAAACCTGTGGAACATTGTGTCAGATTTCAGTTTATTAATGAAGTTCTGAGAATCCCTTTGGTATATATGAAAGTTAAGTATTACAACTAATAGTAAGAAAGGAATCCAACTTCTATGAGATAGTTTGTAAGGTAAGAAATAACTGTTCCTATTTCCTATAGGAGCTGAGGAGATGATCGATTCGCATAAGGTAAATAGTCTCAGCATAGAAATAACAAGTTACATCTTTGCTTACTAACAAGTAGCTACAAAAGCTCTTACAGTCAGTTTATAATAGATAATTTCAAGGTTAATAGAAATGTTACTAACAAGTAGCTACAATACCCCTCAACAAACATGAGATCTTACAGCCGGTATATTCTACATATTAACTATAAATGATTTAATAAACTGATCACCATAGTAGAATTATCACGTTTTGTGGCATTTTTTACATGTATGATATCCTTACGACAAAGGGCCTAGGTGCCAACAGAGAAAGACGAAACACAGATAGTCTGCCTAAAGGGTGTTTCACATGGCTGACTACAATAACAGTTACTATTCCAGCTTCTCTAACTGGATTGTTTTTTTTAAGAAATTAGAGTACCTTGTTTATCTTCAACCAGTTATTTATGCACTCTGAGTGATAAGAATGTTTGCACGGAAGCAGTATCAAGTCATCGTCCTCCTCATAATCTAAACGACATATAACACACCTGCATCAAACATTGGAAAATTAAATATAAAGCTACATGCACAAAATCATCATCAAGGGTTTACTTAATTGGTTACAGAACAGGCATTACGATTCATCGGTTCCATTCTGGTTGCTTCCATCTTTATATCTTTTTGAAGGCAACGATGCGATTGTAGCAGCAGACAATCCTCTACTCTCGGTTCCCACAAATTCACCAAGTGCAAGCAACTCCTGCGAATTATAGACAGAGTGAAGTTATAAACCAATTGATGTTTCGGGCATCTGAATTTTGCTTATTGAAAATTGAAATGCATGACGGATCTTAACACTAGATTCCAACATTTTTAACAATAGAATTCAAATTAAACTATTGGCCGTTCCACAGAATCATGAGAGAAAGATATAACATCCAAATGCATAGAATACTATGACTGTTTTCATACCTCGTAGGAAAGCTCGTCAGGATCCATCTCATCCCAGGCATCCTGCAAAAATAAACATACAAAACGTGAATGGAAGCAGACTCGAATCACCTTCTTATTAAATGATTATCTACCCGACAAGTCTAATTTTTTGTGATCTTTGTCCTCAAACTGGACCAGACTATCAAACTTCAGTCCACGGCTAGGTTTAACCATTTTCCCTGATGCCAGTGACTAGTAAATGCTAGCAGATTACATTTGATTCGAATACCCTACTGGTGACTGCATTTTTTACTTTCAAACAAACGATTGTGCAAAATTCTAGTAGCATAAACCAAAACGATTAGGGACGACCTAGTACCAAAATACTGAACAATTTTGATAGAGTAAGACTGACAAATTATTCCATGGCACACAATTTCAGGTAAGTATCTAATAACTACGAACTAACTGGACTTTGAACTAAAAGGGACTTAACTGTTACAAAAATAAAACAAACTAATGCCATGATGGAAGGACAGTAGATAGATGGATCCATTTAAGATGTATCACAAAGACGGCGGGTTTTATGCCACGACTTCGACCTTGGACCACCATATGACTAAACAAAAAGGGATTGGAAAGTAGTTCTTTTCACATACTGTGGCAAAATTGTTTATGTATTTAAGCAAAAAAGCTTTACAGCTCAAGATAGAAAAAGGGTTTTGTTGTAAGGAGCCTACCTGGGAAGTATGACTATCATCCTCCACATCTTCAACCCCTGCAACCAATAACAGTTAGCGTAATCCGAAACCCATCCTACACCAGCAATCAGAGAGAACTTGGTTGAGAGATACAAGTATACTCACGATCGGCTAACCCGGTTAAGGCAGACAATCTAGCTGCCATTTCCCTTTCTTCAGATTCCTGAAGAGCTCTAGCATAGGCCTCATCATCTGAATAAGCAACTTCTTCGGTGCCAGAGTTTCTGCCGTCATCTTCTTGTTCGTCTCTATTGGCATTTGCTTCGGCATCTTCCTGAGGATCATTATCTGTTTCATATTCGTCTTCATCGTCCTCATTCTCAGGGTCATCAAACTCATCCTCATCGTATACGTAGCTTCCAGTTTCCCAGCTCCCATAATCACTCATTTCACTGTTCATGGTCAGCATCATATACGCCCGCTCCTGAAACCCCTCCCACCAAACATACTCAATACACAATTCTACATAAATCCTTCAAAAGTTCCAAATTCCAAATCCAATTACAAAGAAACTGAGGCAAGAAAGCAGAGAACTATTCCAATTAAGCCCTAGCATCATCGCATAACCTAAAAACACACAGAGAGAAAGTAAAGACCCACCTGTTCTTGAAGCGTACGAGCAAGAGCAAGATCCGCATCAATCTGGCTTAGATTGGTAAACGGAACTCTACCAGAGGAAGATCGGGGAGGTAGCTCTCCCACCGAACTCGATCCGTTCTCCTCCACCGTCGTCACCGTCACCGTCACCGCCACAGCCGTATCAACCCCCGCCTCCTCTCCTTTCTCGCTTCCACTTCCGGCTTCTGAGACAACGCCGACGCTCTGCCGATTCTCAGGTAACCGTGAATCAGTCTCGTTAACCTTGGTCGCTTGCTCAGCGGTGACGACGACGTTGGTGACGTGGCCATTGTCTTTCTCCATGGGCATGATTGTAACCCTAGGGTTTTCGAATCCGATTTGGAAGTAGATGGAGGGAGGAAGGAATCGAAAGGGAATTATTCAGGAATCTGAGATAAAACGATGACACGACGAATAGTGCTTTCGATTCTCTCTTTAGCTGATTTCAAATTTTTGAAATATTATGTGAAAAATTTTACACCCCTTCAATTTTTTTGTTTCTTTCTAATGTCGCCGACTATGTTTTGTTTCTTTTTCCCTTCAAGAAGCTTCATTAATGTCACTAGGTAGCATGTGTTAATCCATAATGTTGAATTAGATTGGGGTTGATAATATAAGCCAAAAATGTTTGATAAGTAAAAACGCTCTCATCAACTCGAAAAAATGTATTTGTAATTGCACTTGATTAAAATTAAGGAAAACTATACTTGAAAACTAATTAAGGACTTACTTGTACAAAAAAAAAAAAAATGTGACAGACACTAACTGTGATTGCAATGTTGGGTTTGCATTTTTTTTATCACTTAGCAAAAAAGAATTATCAATCACAAAAACCTTATGAAATAGTGCAAAAAAAATGCAGAAACATAAATTTTACGTTATAACGAAAATAATTACAAAGAATATTAAGTTTTTTTTTTACAACGAAACAATTTATTTTATAAAGTTATCATGGCAAAAAATCTTACAAAAGGTCACCAAACTAGTAGGTAGATAATATAAAACAAACTGAACCAAAAGAAGGCATCAATTAAGTTTCATCCAAATTCAACAGCTCAATCACGAAGGACCAAATCTCGCAATGTATGATTGATATTGATGTTCTGCCGTGACACTCCTTGCCATACGCAGCGCGACATGATTGGCCAACGGAGATGTAATGACTAAGGACCAAACCCCGAGGTTTCCTAAAACTGTAGAAGTTTTATTGAGTAATGCTCTGATAGATGGAAATTGAGTGGAATGATCCAAAGCATCCTTCAACTGAGCATCAGAAACCTCAAAAATAAATATTATGAAGATGGAGGTCCAACATACACGAGGCAGCCCATAGAAAAGCCTCCATCTCAGCTTCCAGACGTGTAGAATTGTGTGCAAAGGCATTCCGTCCATGGAAAAGAGGCGATCCATAATGATCTCGAACAATCCAACCTGATCCGCTAAGCCTTGTAGGATGTATCCATGAGCTTGCGACATTGCATTTGATAAAGTCTGTAACCGGTTTTTTGCCAATAAGAATTATTAACGGTATGGTCATGATTTACTGTTGGACCATTAGCTACTAACCATTTCTGACATTCTTCGTTTGCCATATGTAGGGTATATGCCGCTGAAAAAACCGTGTTTTCAATAACCAGATTGTTCATGGATTTCCACAATTGCCAAAGAATCCATTGAAAGGGTGTTGTATGTGGATTGTCATTTGTTTGAGCTACCAAGAAATGTAAATTCAGTAAAACCGAGTTCACTGAAAAACCATTTGGTGGAGTGTTCAATCCCGAAAGTTCCCAGACTTCCAGCTCTCTCAAACATTGGAACAAAACATGACAAATCGATTCTTGCGCCACCCCACAGGACGGAGAAGACGCATCAATATTGAAACCCTTCGCTGTAAGTCTTTCCTTAACTGCTAAAAAAGAGACTTCCACGGAAAGTGTTTGATTTTAGGAGCCGCTTTAACCTTCCAAATCTTCCTCTAAAGAGCTTATTGTAAAGGTGGTAAGGGGCTATCGTTACCGTAACAGCTGACAAAAGCAAGTTATAACCACTCTTAACCGAGTAAAACCCGGAAGGTGTGTAATCCCAATAGTATTGATATATTCCGTTTTTTACATGTTTTAATCCTTGTTTTTCCTTTGTTTTTCGAATCTTTTGGTTTGTTTAGAGTCTTAACAGGTGTTTAATGCATTGGAGCTTGAATTGAAGCTCTGGAATGAAGATTTGAGGAAAAAGAAAGCAAACATGTGGAATAACAATGCAGAACCAGTTTGAAGTGTCTTAAAGATCATGTCAGATGAAGGTCTTCCCTTAGGAATTTCAATCTCAAATTTTGACACGACATAGGAAATTGAGTTAGCTTCACTTTTGGGTGGTTTCAAGTCATTCTGATTAGTGGTTAAGAAGATATGACTATTTTACTGAAGACATATCATTTCCATCCG
>OVAP01004012.1:0-15417 GCA_900406295.1 Aurinia saxatilis | reverse complement strand
ATATGCATGTAATAGGTGAAAAAGCACAAGACGGCTTACAAGTAGCGGTGGCGGTGGTGGTGGCGCCGGAGCTGGCGAGGTGAGGGTGGGTAAAGAAAGGTTATTGTTGAGTACTTGTACATGTTGTTTATGAGAGGATAGAGCAAGAGAGATGTCTGAAGTAGAGATGCTNTTTATGAGAGGATAGAGCAAGAGAGATGTCTGAAGTAGAGATGCTCCATGATCTGCACAGAAACTCCATCGTCTCTCTCGGAGTTTCAGGTATCGGTGGATAACACTCCACCACCGGGGACGACGATGTTGACAGCAACGTCATGCTCTCGATTTCTTCCTCTTCTTCTTCTTCTTCTTCTTTTAGTCCGTATGGAATGGACNTCCATGATCTGCACAGAAACTCCATCGTCTCTCTCGGAGTTTCAGGTATCGGAGGATAACACTCCACCACCGGGGACGACGATGTTGACAGCAACGTCATGCTCTCGATTTCTTCCTCTTCTTCTTCTGCTACTTCTTTTAGTCCGTATGGAATGGAGTTTAACGTAGAACGCTCATGATCCATTTTTATTAGCTCAAACCGGATCTAGCTCTCTCTATATTTGGTCACTTGCTTTACTATACAAGAATATTTGTGATATGATATTTTTACATATATACACAGTACTGATACAATTTATAGGTTGAGAGAGATGGGTACGTACACAACACTAATCAAGTAATCAGAGTCAAAAGAGAACATCTTTGACAAGGCAACTTTTTAATGCCACGACCACGACGTGGATCTTCTGCTTCTTTTTTCTTTTTCATTATTTTACATGTGCAGATGTACCAACGTCTTATCAAATACTATAGTCAACAACTCGGTTCGTTACAAAAATAACGCATCAGTTATTACATGTACATGTCTCATTTCTTTTTCTTTTTCTACTTAATTTACCAACAACTTAGCTGATTGAAAAATAATTAGCATCTCGGTTTTTTATCTATCTGTTAAGAAGCTGTTCGTTACGGATTTTTTGCGACTCCAATATTATCCTGCTTTTATAATTGAGGGATTATGTCATAAGATGAATTTATAAATGACACACACACAGATAAGACGTGCACATGGAAACATACGTATCTTTTTGGATAACAATATTGATTGACATGCATAAATATTGACAAAATTTTAGGTGAAGCCATTATATTGATGAATCATCTAATCAAAGAGTTTACTAATGATTAGAAGCTAAGCTAATTTCAGATAATCATCAAATCCCTGATTCACAAACTTTATATTTAGTTGAATCAACTTTTGATATTTGACACACTATCAGTTTCGTACGGAATTCATTCATCATTGATCTAAAAGCCACTCGTTCACCTTTACGACTTGACCCCATAACACACTATTACACTTTATGTACCATTCTCTTCGCATTATGAGGTCAAGGTTTCTTGTTAATGCTTTATGCTTAAGTTCCTTTTAATTTAATGACATCTATGGTTTTTACTGTCATTGTCATTTTTTTGGTTGGAAGATAAACATGAATATTCTTTTCATTTAATGAAAGCTAACCAAACTTCAATAATGCTTCAAGATACTGTTGTCTGGTCCCATGCATCAACATTATAAATCATTTAATTTTTCTTTTCTTAGTCAACTGAAAAATAATATTATATATAGTCAGCATAAAGCTAACTAGTGTTATGAACTTAGTCTTATATAGTTCGTATAAAATATGAACATGGGTTTTTTTTCTTAGTTATTGGATAGAGGATCGTATACTAAAATGAAAAGAAAACATGTTACCAGTTGATTATATAATTTGTCTAACCAATGTTATCAAAATAAAGTTTGAGATTACCATGAAAAGAGAATTTTATTTCATATACTTATTAAATTTTATTATCAAATCAGCAAATGGAACTAATTAAGACGGTATATAGCAAATGGTTAGTGAGGAAAGTCACAGTTCGACGAAGCAAAAAAGAAATGTTGCATGAGGGGAATTAATTGCTATGTTTGGTGCAGTGTCGTTTTCACTTTAACATTGAAGGCGGTGCATTAATATAAACGGAACCTTACTGATTGAAACCTGCAAGTCCCACCCCCAGTTACGTACCAAATCATGAATCAGTTATTCTCTTTAAATTTTGAGGATCAAAGATTTGAATTATGACTGCTTTTTCTATAGACCACGCTCTGAAAAAAGTTTTAATTTTTCTGCATAGGTTCATCCTTGAATAATAACTAAACAAGCTCAGAAAGATTCTTGAAAAAAAAACAGGATGTTAACAAGATTTTACAAACAAAACATTTTGGTTTAACATGTTTGATTATTCAAATTGCATTAATATTATTGTTATGGTTGGGTGTACGTGAGCTGTAGTGTCAAGTACAGTGGCACAAGTTCAACGACAAAGGCCACCTGATTTCAATGTGTTAATGTGTGTCTTTCCTTCTTCCTTCTATTCTAATCTTTTCTCTCACGCGTTTTTTAATCACCACCGACGCTACCTTCATTTTTTTTCCTATTGTCCCAACTATTTAAATTGTTTTGTATCTCCACACAAAAATGTTCAAGTGTAAGAAAATAATTTTGTATCATATTTAGTCTTAGTCTTAGAGAAATTCATGTGGATGGTACGGAGAAAAAAGAAGAAGAGGTAGTGTGGCATATATTCTACATTCCAACTTCACTTTCGTGGTTCTATACCATATTATGACATCGAACGAATGTGTCACTGTTGAGTACTTGAGTTGCTTCACTTTTATCTGTTGTATTTTTATAATCGGAAAAAAATATAAATGTAGTTTACACCAGCAGGTTGCATGGAAATCTCCACGCAGAGAGGAGTCTACATCAAGATAGATGCTAAAACATGTAGCTTACACTTCAATTCTTTCCAACACTTTCAATCCAGATTTTGAATCTATAATAATGATTTAATTTCTCAAACATATAAAATCAGAAGGCCAAAACTTGATATAATGGAAAAAGAAAAACACAGAATATTTGCTTTCTAATGTGATTGTGAACAAGTTGAGGAGAGAGGAATACAATCCTCGAGCTCATCTCAGCTGCCTACTATAGCGCTCCTATTTGCCTCTTAAAACACAAAATTAAGCTTAATGGGAACTCTATTACTGTATATCTTATCAGAGCTCGTCTTTGGCAGATTCATCAGTAGAAGAAGATGAGTTGGAGTCTGAGGCTTTTGATTCTTCCTCTTCCTTCGTTGTGTTCTCTTTCTTCGCTGCTTTCTCTACCTTTGGCTTTGGCTTTGGAATTCTATTCACCTTTGTTACCTATAATGATTTACATAACCAAACCCAAATATGAAACCTTCTGTTGTGCAAATAACCAGACTTCTTAGCTATCAATCTATTTATTTGCTTACCTTGTCTTGCAGAGTAAATACTTTGGCGTAGACTTCATCGGACGTGAACACTGGCTTGCTCCACAGAGCAGTCCTGTGACATGTTTGGTTGTTACTCTTTATGTGTAGATTGTAGTTTAAAGACGGGCAAAGAGAAGGTAGTGAAGCCAAACTTACTTTGCCTGCTCAGCTTCATTCTTCTCCAACCAGCTTTTTACTTTCTCTGCTTCCTTTGAGACCTGAATATAGCCCGAAAAAGAAAAAAAAGCATTCTCTAAGAGAGAGGGCCTTGTAAAGAAGAAGAGCTTTGTGTTCCACTTAGATCCGCAAAACTACCTCTTCGATTTTGTCTTTTGGAAGCCAAGTTTTGTTTGTCTCCCATTCTTTTATGATCTGCAATGCGGTCGACAACTCACTCGTTTGAATATGTTATCATGAGAAAACCTTAATAACATGTATTGTAAGAGTACCTCTTTCACTTCAGTTAGGTATTTCCGAGCATATTCAACGGCTACAGGTCGTGCTTTAAGCTCCTCTGATCTGCACATTTATTGCAGGATATGGTTTGTAAATACATTTCCAGCAACCTCCGGTTCAATCAAAAGGAGCAGGGAACAAACCTGAAAGATATGGGACTGCCAATGGCTTTTAGTGAGTCAAGCCGGTCCTGAAACTCTGTGGCATTAGCATCCTCTCCGTCCATGTAGAGCCAATCTTGCACCTGAAGCACACATGACAACCCTCAATGTCAAACGCTTACACTCATCACTGGAGCCCAATGGTATATTTAGTTCGAATGAAAAATGATACATGCCTCGTCAAGCTTCTCAACAAACGTCTTGCGCTCTTCTTGGGTGGATATCTTTTCAAACTCAGGTGTTTCCAGCTATACAAGGACCAAAATAAAACCGAAGCTTTGAGTTTTATGAAAAATGCAAAGTAAAATCAATACATAGCTATAGGGAAAAAGAAGAACCATGACGCAGCCAAGATATTGATATACATAATAAAGCGCACACCTTCTCTTTGGTAGCATATATATAGGATTCGAGGTTGTTTTTTAACTCAGCCGTTCTTCTTCTTTCCCTATCTTTCTTGTCCAAGGCTTCTAATTTTGTCTTAGCTTCAGCGAGAGCCTCTTTCGTAAAAGGTGCTCCAGGTCCAACAGTTTTCTCAACTACCTACAAGTTGTATATTCAAAACAAAATTGGTTAGTGGTAATGACGCATAAAAAAAAATTAAGCAGAAGGCAAAATTAACCTTCAGAGGAATCCTGAATGTTCGTTTTTTAAGTTTCTTCTCAAGCACAACTGGTTCTTCAACAGTTGTATTTGAAGCAGTGCTGTTTCCAGCATCAGTCTGTAGTTCCTCTTTATTTTCTTGTGAATTCTCGTCAGAGGCAGCTCCAGTAGAGGTATTGCCTGTGGCTGTAGTTGTGTTACTCTCGATAGTCACATTCTTCTTAGGAACTTCTACCCATTCTGTGATTTCAATTACAGCATCTCCCCTATCTAGACTGAGAATCCCACTTCTACTCAGAGAGAAATGCAAATTTGCCTTGATAGGTGCTGATAGATTCCGAGAAGAATATCTGTCAAGATAAAAAAGATATCTATCAATTTATTTGAAAATTTTGTATAATCATACCATTGTTTTTTCCAAATGGAAAGTTAAACAGAGCAATAAAAATGCAAACTTCAAGCTCTTACTTCTCAGATGCATCAGCCAAACCAGAAATAGCATACTGCGCAAACACAGGGGAGGTGGTCCCTGGGGGTAGAATACCGTCGGACTCATATGCAAGTGACACGTCAAAATCTTTGTCAAGGACAAAGGATCGGAACATCTGCGAGAAAAATCAGGTACACAAAATTATTACATAACAGACAGAAAAAGATTTTCATGGCTTCATAAAATAACTTCAAACGTTTTTAAAAATGATACTATACCTTGCTGGGTAGTTTTTTCATTCGTGGTACAAGTTGTTGTTTTGTGCTCTCATCTTTCTGAACATTGGGACCTTCCAACTCAACTAGGAAACCATAGGGAGAACCATCAACTATACCTAGCCTACGTTTCAATTTAATTCCATCGCTCAAGTTAGCAGCGTGTAGTGCTGAGCCGAGAACAATAGCCTCATCAGCATCCAGATGTTTGTCTAACTCTTGTTTTCCAATAAATTCTTGGATCTTGCTCTGTAATATAAAATATTCAGATGATCATTTGATAATATATAGAAAAAAGACTCATACTGGATGAAAAAAGTAATATTGATTGACTACGAGAGCACGAAACATGTATCTACCTGTAGCTTGGGAACTCTAGTAGCTCCTCCTATTAGTTCCACTGCATATATATCATCCATCTTCAAACCTGAATGCTTGAGCACGTCTTTTAAAGGTGTAAGAGATCTCTCCCACAGATCTTTACACAGTTCCTCAAACTTCTCACGAGTAATTGTGCTCCTAAAACAGATAAAGTTAGTAAATCACGTGCGTCACAAAAAACCATACCAACGATGATATAAATTTGAGCATTGAAAATGAAAGAAGGACGTTCAAAGAGCAACTGTAGTTCCAATAATCATCATCATAGATTGCAAATATCATCATCATCATCATCAAAACCGAAAAAAGAGCATTATATACCTGAAGTCGCGATCATCATGAAGAGATTCGACAGATATTGGAGCTGCATTGTTTGCACTCAAAATTTCCTTTGTGCGTTTGACTTGTTTCTTCAATTTGGCCATTGCTTTGGGGAACTTCCTCACATCAGCTCCATTACCGAGTTGTTTATTAAACTCATCTGCAAAGTACTCTACCAAGCGCATCTCCATACTCTGTCCACCAAGTGCAGAGTCCCATCTAACATCCTTCACCTACATTTACATTAATATATATATATGACCCACGGTGAAACCCATTCACATGCTTCAATATATCTGAAAACATACCGACTAATTCAGAATAAGAGCATTACTAACCTGAAACTGGTTGACAGAAATAGTCTTGCCAAATTCCTTCTCGTTGTAAGCTGAGTAATAGACAAGGGCTGCATAAGTACTACTTGAACCCATATCATAAAATATGACATGTCTCGAGCCATTTGCGAAATCCTTATCAATCCCATACTGCAAAGCGGCACCGGAATGCTCATTAACCAAGGAGAGGACATTAACCCCAGCCAACTGAGAAGCCTGGATCAAACCCCGCCTCTCAGCTTGCCCAAAGTAAGGTGGAACTGAAACAACCATATCCTGAACTGGGATTTTTGCATGAAACTCAGCTAGATTTGAGGCATAACCCAAGATCATAGCTAACAATTCCTCCACTGAGTATACAGTTGAACCGTCATCGATCTTAATACCAACAGCACCTCTAGAATCTTCTACAATATCAAAAGGAAGGTAGACAGAATCGATGAAATCCTTGACATGTTTGAAAGGCTTCCCCACCATGTCCCTAACTTGTGAATAAACTTTATTCGGGTAACGAGCAGTGATCCCTGCGGCCTCCTCACCGAGTAATCGATCACCGGAATGGAATGCCACTAAAGCTGGGGATTTCCTCTTGGACATCTCGTTAATGGCTACAGAGATAGGGCTCTGTCCTTGCTTGAGATTAACAACGGCAACTTTGACCCATTCGGAACCTAGATCTACACTCGAAACAGCCGATTCCGATGGAACAGAGAGCAATGACAAGAGCACCACTAACCCGGTTAACACCTTCCTCATATTCCCGATCGCTAACTAAAACACCGAGAGTATTGGTCGCACTTCCTCTACAGGAAATGAAAACACCAGCATTAGAATCAAAAACCCTAAAAACTGAATCAATCCAAAATGGACAATCTGCAAATCGATATTAAAAACACACGATTCGCAGCTCTAGAAAAGCAGAATAAGATTAATTACAAAATGGAATCCACTGCGAACAAACGTTAAGATTAAGCAATGTTATCAGCAAACAAAGACGCACATTCGTCAAAAATTCCGATAATCTAATGGAACAAGTAATCGAGGCAGGTAGATTTAATCTAAGCAAGATTATAGTTAGCGATTCGAGAGAGAGAATCACCAGTTTCTGAGCTCCGATCGCATTCTCCGATTCAGAGTTATTTTTTCCGTTTGGTTCTCTCCTCGAGGAAACTAAATTATAAGGAAACAAAGAAAATCGAGAAACAGAGACAAGACTCTGCATATAACGGAGAAGAGAAATACTGAGGTGGAATTGTGATTCAGTAATNTTTTTCCGTTTGGTTCTCTCCTCGAGGAAACTAAATTATAAGGAAACAAAGATAATCGAGAAACAGAGACAAGACTCTGCATATAACGGAGAAGAGAAATACTGAGGTGGAATTGTGATTCAGTAATTCCGCCAATGATATATCTCCACGTGTCTAAAGTGACACGTGTTGATATATAACACGCTTCGTTTGTTGGTTATTACGCTCAGCCTAGGAGTCTGGAGTGTATTCGGTCAACACTCCAGATTCTGCCACTATCAGATTATTGGGCCGTTTATAGATTTCACTCATGGGCCTTTTATGTTATACTTCCCACTTATTCATCAAATACAGCAATTCTGAGATTGTCACCAAAATAGAAATGAAACAGATTCATTAAAGGGGAATTAATCAAGNATTTCACTCATGGGCCTTTTATGTTATACTTCCCACTTATTCATCAAATACACCAATTCTGAGATTGTCACCAAAATAGAAATGAAACAGATTCATTAAAGGGAAAAAAGGGGAATTAATCAAAATGACATACAAACAAGAGTTGTTAGAACAAAAACAAAAAACTTGATTTTACACTTCAGAAACAAACTAGGGAATACAAACAAAGGAAGACCAAAAACTAGATTTGTGGGTAATAAACTACTAATATAAGACAAAATACAAAGAACAGAGAATTTCCAAATTCAGAAAGAAACTAAAAGAGAGAGGTTATGTATGCCTATCCGATACAAGTATCTATGAACACTTGAAGCAACAACGTAGCTACTTATGAACCTGCCTCTACCTGTGTTGATCAATCTCCTTACAACAGCTGAAACAAAGCAAGGCTTCTTATCAAATGAAGTACATTCTCAAGTTTCTTACGTTTGTATTGGATCAACTGAGAAAGAAAAGTATGTGTTTTTTTTTTACCTACCTGGGTATAGTAAAATCCAGCGACCTCCATTGATGCAACACAACCAATTTTGCTAGTCTGGGAAAACTTCGTCTCTCTCATTGTCTGCTGTAGACAGATGGTTATGTCCAGGGCTGGTGGTGTTGTGGGTCTCTTCTGGTACGTCCTCTTCTTCATCATCGTTTCTGCTTTTGTCATACGAGAAGGGTCTTTGACATATGCAAGCTTGTGGGTACTCGTGGAACTCACCACGTCCTGGTTTGAACTCATCCGGATCACCCATGAATCCGCGCTGACAAGACTTTACTTTCTTGGCAAAGGTTTGCCACTCCATCTTTTCACGGTCCATGAACAAAGCACTTAGCTTCTTTGCATTTGGCCTGATGGTTCTCTTGTGTCCCATGTACCGCCTACAAATCACATGTCCAAAACAGGTTATCTCACGTCTGATGGGTTTAATGGATTATGAACATGGCAATTTAAGTAAGACATGAACCAACAACAATTCCATGTAAATCTACTTAATTTTATGCCAAATGCATCTATAACAAACGTGTGAATGAGGATTAGCCATGTAAACAGCCAAATATACTTAATTCTATGTGGCATAGCAAGATCAATGTATCTTTCTATATCGCTTACTTGAAGGGCTTTAACGATATGTTGTATATGTTTTTGTTTTGTTTGAAGTAATGAATGACAAGAGGGAAAATGATATTTTAACAGTGAAGCTCTAAAGGGTACAAATGGAAAGGTTCCTTACCTTCGGCCTGCAAGAATCTTGGCCATATTTCCATTATTGTTAGTGATAAAGACGTCACTTTCGTCACTGACAATGTAGTCAATGGCAGCAAGACGTGAAGAATAGGGAAGCAGCGGCTTGAGCTCATCATTGGCAAGCATTTCTTTGGTGTAGAAATTTGGAAACAGCTCTCTGAGTGGTCTCAGAGTCTTTTCACCGCCATATATTTCTCCAGATGCAACATAAATATATGTGTCATTCGAAAAACCAAGAGCATGTAGCATTAAGCCTACTTCATGAGGGGTAAGAGGGCATTTCCCACGCTTTCTTTCCTCCAGAGGGTCCAAATCCTGCAATGACTACCTAGTCAGATATTGAAACAGACAAAGGGAAGTAAAATATAATAACCGAAAAACACACATCTCAAGTTTCCGTTCATTTTACCTGTCGAGTACATATAACACAGGGTAATTTGGAAAACTAAGAAAGTTGGAAAAAAGAGCTTTAGTGAACTCACAGGCAATGTGTCCCATCGTTTTCTTATTTCTCTCAGCTCTGCTCGCTCTTTCTCACCCCCACCAAAGTCACAACCAGAAAAGGCTAGCATGTCGGGCTCAAATCTGCAATTCAGAAAATTACAGTTATGTACATAGAGATGCAGACACCATTCTTATATCACGTGAACGAAAGACCATTAAGAAAAAAGCAGAGAAAACAATCTAAAATGGCTTATAAAAGAAATTGTTAAACCTCAAATGGATAGCAATAAAACGTTTGGCCATCTTTCTCATCCTCTTGACCACTTTCATCCCAACTGATTGTATCCGCTTCGTGAATCTTAAAGCATGATAGTTAACCCTGCAGCGCAGCTTTTGCATGTCTTCGTCTAAATCATTTGCTAGTCTGTAGTCAAACTTTGTCAACTGTAAAACCTGCAATATTTAAAGAAACATGAACTAACTACTACCATTTGAAACAGAAACATAGAAATCTGGGGGACTGCAAAAACAACCACAGTTGGTGTATGATATAGGCATCAGATGATTATACTAAGTAATGAGTAATATCTATGATTTTATCTAGTTAACTAACGAGTACAGTTTGACTCTTACATGTCTCCTTGAGAGAATTGGCAAAACTTGATCGAGATAATACTCAGGAGTAGACTTTCGGGGCACACGCATGGTATAAGGAGGTTTCTCCATTGACCGCATGACTTTTTCAGGAACTCTCTTTACTATAGTCACATCTTTGTTGAGGGAAGAGATGAACCAGTTAATGTCAAAAATGTCATTAAAGTTACTGCACAACAAATAAAACCACTGTTTCAGTAAACCTTTGTGTTGCAGATAGATTCATATGATGCATTGGCATAGGAAACTGATATAAAAGTGGAATATACTGATTTGGCCAGATTTACCTATCATCTTTCCAGTAAGAATGGTGATCCAACTCAGGTACAACTAAAGTAGCATTAAGAATCCGTGCAACAACAACTGCATCCGTTATCTGCTCACAAAGAGAAGATGTATATTCAAAACAAATTTAATGAAGATATAAATGCAGAATAAGCTGGAATATTTAACTCTTAAAAGACAATAAGCCATGATAACTTACTCCCGTTCTTTGCTGGTTAAGGCCTCCACTAGCACCAATTAGCAGATAGCCACTAGACCTGTTCTCCTGGACAGCAGCTGCATCCCCAAAAGAGGATGTGAGAAGAAGAAATGTTAGTTGTACATCATCAAACAAATCCCTTTTGACCAAACTAAAAAGGGCCAAGTCAAATTATGGTTTCAGATCAATAAAGACGCAGACTTTTCCTTGTCAAAAAAGCCACGATCGATATGAAAAGGATTTAAATGATTCAGTCGCTCTGAATTAGGGAAGAACAAGTGTAAGGAGATGGGACATACGTGGGAAGTTCCTTCCTCTATCACTGCATCCATAGAAGAACTTTGAGTATTTCGACTTCCACACATTAATTGGTTCTCGACGGCTCAGATCCTGAGAAATAGCCTCGATTAGGGACACAAGTAGGAGAATTTGGTAAGGAAATAGAGGGAGAAGAGTACCAGTAGTAAGTTGCGTTTGGTTAATTGCTGAGAATACCACTCAAGGTGAGAGGCAACGTGACCAGTGAAGAGAGAGATAACACCTAAGGAGAAGAGCATGAAACCACAGAGCCATGTCCACATTACATTTCTTTTGGGCTGATTCGACTTCCATGAGGCGTTAAGCAACAGCCTCAGGCTCCACCTCCACACCTCTCCTACGCCCATAGATACTCCAATTTCATCACTCGTTTCACCCTAATGCCATCCCCCAAACCCACCACAGATTCGGGGAACCTAACAATCTCTCACAAACTCGGAGAGGAGTGCTTTGATCGGAGGCTAGACAGATCGGAGGATTAGGGTTTTATATGTAAGGATATCTCTCTCTCTGCAATGGTCTGAGATGTTTGGAAATGGCGAAGACGGAGAAGAGACAGTACAGGCAAAGGCAAAAGCCTTTTTGTCCTAACTTTTATTTTGATTAATTATCACCTGTGTGTTCCATTAATTCACTAATCAAATCAAACCCAAATTAATCTTAACCGAATTACTCCACCTTAACCGGTTTCTACGCTTTTTAGCTGGACACCTACTGGTAACTTGATTAATTTGGTTCTAAACTTTTGTGTGTGATTCACCTTTTTGGTAACAAAATTGACCCTTTTAACCTGGTGAAATTTTCTTATGNTATCACCTGTGTGTTCCATTAATTCACTAATCAAATCAAACCCAAATTAATCTTAACCCAATTACTCCACCTTAACCGGTTTCTACGCTATTTAGCTGGACACCTGCTGGTAACTTGATTAATTTGGTTCTAAACTTTTGTGTGTGATTCACCTTTTTGGTAACAAAATTGACCCTTTTAACCTGGTGAAATTTTCATATCNAACCTGGTGAAATTTTCTTATGAGAATCTGGGGAATGAAATGCCGAATTTAAGGCCAACACCGATGAGTCACGTGATACAACACCACAACCCACGTGTTCGCCGCAACCATAAATAACCAAACACCACAAAACAAATTCAGATATTAATCTTTTATATTACCCCATTAAGATTATAAAATAAACCCATTTCTACGCCAATCAAGGCTTTTACAATCATTTATAAGCTGCTTGTTATTGTTATATTTAGTTGGATGATTGGACCACATATCAACACTCCTCAAATGTTGCTATTATTAATTTGGTCAAGTTATGCAATTTAATTAATATTATGCTTATAATTCGTTTTGTCAGAATCTTGGTGGCACTCACTACATCAAAGTCAAATGTATTTCTTTCGTTTTTCTTATCACTACAAAATTTAGTCAATCTTCTTTAAGAATTGTGCAATTTTATGCAGATAACTGGAATTTAAATCTCCTACTCGAAACAAAAATCAAGGCAAGAGAAACAAAAATCAAACTTTTGTTAGTGATTAAATCAAGGTTTTAAAACAAGATTATTATGCGTACCTCTATAGCACAAAATCGAAAAATGTTCTTTGAACTCGCAAAGTTAACTAAATTTAATTTTTCAGTTTTGACATTCTCTTCCCTCTCTAAATTACATTCTTTAGTTTGAATTGTAACCGAAAAGACTGAATGAGAACTACTACTTTGTTTGTTGGGAAGAGTTTCTGTTGTACGACTCTTAGCTGACTTTTTTTCCAAAACTTTGAAAATCTCATCAGCAGTAGATACTATTTCTTCTTTCAATCTTCTGATTAAGACACCACTTTTTTCATCAACCATAAGAGCCAGAGGTTTTTTTTACTGATCATCTAAGACCAAGCAACGCAAGTTCGTGTTTGCGGCCGATTATATTAAAACAAAAATTCGCTCAATTTTTTCAAAATATTTCTTTAGTCTAGTGGTAAAGTTTATGCGTTTTGTACCTTGATGCATAGTTTGAAACGAGTTAGCAATAGTTTTTTCTTTGTTTTTTCATGTAGCTTTTTCTTTTTCTTTTTTCTCAATATTTTCATTGTTTTTTCTTAAATTTTTTTTTCCTTTTCATTTTTTTATCATATACAAATAGGCCTCTCTTTTTTTTAACTTGCGGCCTTTTAATATTTAGGGCCTGCTATTCAAAACAAAAATCAAAGCAAGAAAAACATAAATATGGTTTTATGTTATGGCTCAAAAATATCTTATGTTTCAATACAAGTAATTAGAACTCTTCAAAAAACGCTAACTTTGAATGTATCATTTATATTGCATGTTTATGTAAGAAAGTTAATGTCAGTGAAGCAAGCAATGTATAATCAAAATAACAAAGATGTACAACGACAGCAATTGTGCAATGTTATGCACATAATTGGAACTCAAATCTCATACTCGTATGGTTACCAAGATGTAAATTAGAAATAGCTATGTATTTAGGCTATATTTGTAAAAAATTAAAATATGCTTGTGCCTTGTATATATACTAAACCGTGTATTGCATTTGGGATGAATGAGAAAATCAGTTACAAAAATTATCTTTCAATCTCTCTCTCAACCTTTTCTTTGACTTCTATTGTTGGTTTTTTTCTTGGAAATTGATAATTGTAAAAGAATAAAATAAATCAAGGGAAGAAAAACATAAATATGGTTAATGTTATAGTTCAAAATTTCTTATGTTTCAAAATAGTATATCATAATTACATTTATGTTATATGTATTNAAATAGTATATCATAATTACATTTATGTTATATGTATTTGGTAATTTCGTAGCATATGAATGAATGGTACTGTTTTGTTGACAAAAAAAATCTAGTGATTAGTTTATTAAAAACAAATTTAATTTTCGTGATTTTCGTTAAAATATTAAACAAATTGAATATGTTATTATTTACGTGCCCATTCTATGTACGCAAGGTGGCGACATGGGCTTACTTATGTAGCTACGGCCCATAACTAATCCCACGATTATAAACTCCACTTTTTGTGTGAGTTTACCTTGGCTTCGTAGAGAAACATGTTGATTATAGATGTTAATTGNTTATTTACGTGCCCATTCTATGTACGCAAGGTGGCGACATGGGCTTACTTATATAGCTACGGCCCATAACTAATCCCACGATTATAAACTCCACTTTTTGTGTGAGTTTTCCTTGGCTTCGTAGAGAAACATGCTGATTATAGATGTTAATTATTAGCAAACCCATCTCAACCGAAAGCAATAGGAGAGGATATTTNGATGTTAATTGTTAGCAAACCCATCTCAACCGAAAGCAATAGGAGAGGATATTTATCTAAACCAGATTCGAAGCTCTAAACTGAAAATCACGTGGCAAGATATAATTTGATGGGGCTCCTCAAGTGCCACATATATATATTCATGTCCCTTTCAGGATTTCTCGATGGCATTACATCATTATCAGTTATCACACTCTTTCAACAACCAAAGGTAGTTCATCTGATTGATTAAACTTTTGATCTCTTGGTTATCCAATATATTTAACGTATTTAGTTTTAAATAATATATAAACACAAGCAGTCTCCAAGGACAAAAAACATATGTTTGAAAATGTTTTGAATTACGTCTACACTTAGATTTATATGTTGAGTCAAACTGAATAACAAGTGTGTTCGTATGATTCTTGCATAAATTAATAGTAATGTTGACAGGAGAAATAACAAAAGAAATATATATATTTACACATATACAGTAGTCACATATTTTACTCTTTTTTTAGTAAACCAAATAGCATTAAAACTATGGGTGTCAAACAGACCGGCCCGCGCGGGTCTGTTTGGTTTTGCGGACTTGGCGGGCCAGACCGCTGCGGGCTGCGGTCATGGAAATGAAGGCTCAAGCCTGCTCCGCTATATTATGCGGGTTAACGGGCTGACCCGCGGGTCCATGCAGTTTACTAAACCAGATCTCACGATTCTCACATTTGTCTCTATTTTCTGTCAAAACTGAATCCTACAAACACAAATCTCTCACTCGACCCCCGATTATTCAAATCCGTTTGTTNAAATTCGTTGATTGAATCACAAACCCAAGCTGTTTTGAGTCCCGATTCGATGGCCATTGTTCCTTATAAACCATTTGTGCTTTATGCAATATATGTTAAAACAGAGAGAGAAGAAGACAGTACAAAAAACGTTTGATTAAGTGTATATGTGTATGTTA
>OVAP01004011.1:0-15418 GCA_900406295.1 Aurinia saxatilis | reverse complement strand
ATCGACATTGTAGTGTCAAGGTCTTAATCAGTCCAAAAGACAAACTTATTACGCATTTGCTTTTCTCTTCTTGGAAGAGTGCTTCTTGAGAACATAACCCTCTGGTCTCTCCTCGGGTTCAAAGGCTTCCTGAACAGGCGGAAGCTCGGCGTTCTCCTCAGCCGGTAGGATAGTCAAAGGATTTGGCTCCATAATGATTTGGTTAACTCTTACAGGGTTCGCCGCAAGCTCGGCCGTCTCCTTCTCCCTCTTTATTTGGAGCTTGAGTTCGCGCAAGTTAATATGGTAGCTCATCTCGGCTGGTTCTTCTTCTTCTTTTTCGGATTCGGACTCCTCGGATGATGATATAAATCCGTCGGCCCTACTCCTCGCTGTTTCAACCCGATCGAATGTGAAGGTATTTTTCCAATGCGTTCGGCCGTTGCGCAAGCTTTTCAAAATCGATCCTAAATACGGTTGAGAGTAAGGGCCATGAATAATTATCTGCACAGCAAAAGAGGCTCGGTTAGACCGGATATCAACTATAAACATCAGCAATTACAAGTATTAGGAGCACTACCGATCGGATCCCAACTTGTTAGAATCAGTGGGATGTTCCGACCGACTGTGGCTCGGCAAATTTGAGCATAAAAAGAAACAATTTGACCAACGATTGTCCTTCGAAGGAAAACCATGAATGATTCTCCTGTTAGGACGGTTGGTCTGATAGTAAACATTGGCTGAATTCTTCGTCGCCTCGGCAAATCTGAAAAGAGCAAGGTAGTTCTCGGTTGTTAGCTCAATCCCGCACTCGAAGCTCCTGACCAAAAGCCCTACGAGTTGTCGAATAGCTCAAGGAGTCAGCTGAGCAAAACTGGCCTTGTGCCTGAAAAGGTAATCCGTCATCACATCGGGAATAGGAGAGAAAACCGCGGGTGAAAAACCTCTATAGAGCGTGAAGTATCCTACTGGAAGAGTCTCAGCCCTGTCATCAGGCCCAGGAACAAGCAAATCCACCTCAACCGAGATGTTGTGGTTTACTCTCAGCTCGTTTAGAGAATATTGGGTGGTCGAAGATCGGCCCGATAGGAAATAAATGACCGTAGGTTTTTTGTGTCGAGTTGTCTTTTTCCCTTTGGCTCTGGTTTTCATCTTTTCAGCTTCTTCGATGTGCTTCAATGGACCGTAGCCTTGGTAGTACTCCTCGGTTTCCACTTTGACCAGCCGGGAGAGCAGGTAGGACTCCACGGCCGCAAGGTTGACCGGTCCCGGCTGCTCGTCATGGGACGAACCCTCTTCGCCGAATTCCACTAATGGGTTCTCCTCAGCTTCTGCTTCTTCGTTCCCAGATGACTCGCCACGAGAAGTTCCATCTTCTGACTCGGAACCGTCTCTGATCTGGCTATCCTCCTCCTCCTCGTCCTCATTTTCACTCAGTATTATACGGCGAGACTGAGGAAGAATGGTACCCTCGGCAACCGTGTCTTCACTTTCCGAACCTCGGAAGTCGTCAAGGATTTCCTCGTCAATTTCTGCTCTGCCACTCTGTTTAGCGGAACCTAAGGCTAAACGTTCGGAGAGGATTGGATCCATGAAGATTTGCGATTCACCGGAAATTAGATGAACAAACCCTGAAAAACTATAAAGATTCGCCGGAATATGGGGTCAATTCGCGGCGGCTTTCGACTGACTACACAATGAGGAGAGAGAAAAGAGGATTTACCTTGAAGTATGTTGTCACTTCGCTCCTCAAGCAATGCAAAATGAGAAGGAGGGTTAGTGTGGATTTTATAGAGGCGAAAGGAAAACGAAACGTTTCTGTATCGAAAAAACATGCAAAAACTGTTTATCTTCCGAGAATTTAATCATTTCAACCTTCAACTTCAAGCTCGGCATCACTTCGCATGATTAAACCGAAACCTGCGAGCTTACGGGGGCGGTAACTGTGAGGGTCAAATATCACCGTCACCGTCCCAGAACTAATAGTCGAAGAAAATGACTAAGTGTGTACGTGTCCAGGCCGAGGTCGTATACTGAAACATGACCTCGGCCACGCACATATACTGGCGAAATGCCGAGGAGGTCTACTTAAGTCATTCCCCCGGCATTGCCCTTACAAGCTAAACATGCCGAGCATGTAAACCAAATCATGAGCTCAGCGTAGGGCATTACGTTCATGAAGCCGAGGACATTGTCTGAACCATGTCTTCAGTCAATCTTGAATCACAACTTTTATCCTTGGATATGTCGAGGAGGATAACAGAATTATGCTCGGCATAGTCTATTTACTGAAGGAGTACCGAGGAAGTCTCTCTATGTCACTTCCTCGGCATAACCTTCAATTTTGAACATGCCGGGGACATCAACTGAATCATGAGCTCGACATAGTTCAGCACACATCCAGCCGAGGATATCATCAATATCATATTCTCGGTCGGATTCGTATCATGTACATTGTGCCCAGGAGATAACTGAATCCTTTCCTTGGCCCACTCTTGTCTATGCCCGAAGGCCGAGTTTATCAGCGTATAATGGTGGGCCGAGCAGCCCAATACCTGTCAAAAGACAAGAAGCCCCAAGCCAACATAAATAAGCCGACCTAAAGGGAAAAGGCAAGAAGGATCAGGAAGATACGAGAAGATCGAGGAGTTTAACTTATTTGTAAGTCGGCGTAATCTTGTATATACACCTCCTTAGGTTAAACTTTTATGATCATCTCTTTCTGGTTAAGAACCCTAAAAGCTTAACACTACGAAAGACTTTTCTACTTANACCCTAAAAGCTTAACACTACGAAAGACTTTTCTACTTACATCAATAAAGCAAACCCTTGCTAGAACCTTCGTGTTTGTGCTAAGCTCTTTGATTCAAGTTTCTTCCCAACAAATCTCGAACAAAAAGGATTGTGAAATTTTACTCACACAATCGGTCGCCATTATTTTAGTCGATCGGTAGATATCTGAAACACGTTTTCTGAAGATTCAATATCTTCAGTGATTATCTCCAGCATATACTGATAACTCCCCAAATGCAACAGTCCTTATCTGAATTTGTTCTCAAAGTTTCTTTGAGATGATCGGCTTCGATCGATCGGTGGGCCCCTGCTCCGTTCGATTGGGCCTTCATTTCATGCGAGCTTCTGGACACACATTCAATGATTTGGACTTAACTTCTTACTCCTAATGGCTAATGACTTGATTCTAAGCTCATGTGACAGCTAACTGACGTGGCTTGATTGTCCTAACTCTTCACTTCAATCGAAAATAAATATCTTCTTCATATTGGCCTGGACTACTTATGTCGTTTTGTTGGACTGGGTAGAAATTGCCTATTTGTGACCTAAATGCATTGTTTTCACAAAA
The DNA here is from genome assembly GCA_900406295.1 of Aurinia saxatilis. Classification (NCBI taxonomy): domain Eukaryota; kingdom Viridiplantae; phylum Streptophyta; class Magnoliopsida; order Brassicales; family Brassicaceae; genus Aurinia; species Aurinia saxatilis. The sequence goes on along the minus strand of OVAP01004011.1, from coordinate 12,078 downwards.
ACTCTTTGCAAACAGAGAAATATGAAATCAAGTGGTTTATGTTTCAAAATCAAATAGTTTCTTCATTAAAAACATCAAAAATTCATATAAAAAAGCGTTAAAATATCATCCATATCTAATCCCCTAGACTTAGATTTGTTTGTCCTCGAACAAACAGTATGCTAAGAAAGGAAAATAAGTTTGAAAAGTTAGGAACTCGATTACTTGTACCACAACTTAGACGTGCAACTTCGTGATGGTCATCTCGACAATCCTGCCAAAAGTTCTCATCTCATACTCCCACCACAACTCTCCCAATTAGTCTAACAGGAATCTCAAGCTGCAAATACCTTAACTGCACCGAAATCTGACTCTCTACATTCATTTATATTGCGTGAGCTTTCTTACTGGAAAATATCAGCTGGGTAAAACAAGTTAGGTGTGTAATGAGAGGAGGCTAATATTTAGAGGTGGAGCTAATGTGTTTAGGGTTTACCGTATACAAGAGAAATGCGATATGTTTGCAAAAAAGTAAGAGAGATCACACCGCTTGATGGCACAGTTCTCCAATAACTCTCTCCTTAGCTCGCCTCGTCCCTTCCACAGACTTAGATTCTTTTAGGGGAATCTAAAGTCTTCTTGAACATCCTCGGACTCCTTTAAACGTTTCCACCTTTCTCCATCTTTTGATCCCTGATTTCCCTGGCCTTTTTTCTAAACAAATATGGATCATAAAGCTTTTTTTTTTTGTTCAAAAGTTTTCACCATATATAGCAAGGCATTAATTTTACCTTAATTTTGATGAAATATAAACAGGTAAATCAGTCTTGAAACCTTCTCTTTAAATCTCCATGCATGTATTAAGATCCTAACATGCTTTTTTCGCCAGTCTTCACGAATGTTTGGAAAACTGCATTGGTCTCATCTCTCCGACCGTTTTACACATACTGCATATAAGACAAGAAAAGAAAAGAGATTGCATGAGATCTGAAAAGGGTTAGGTTTATAGGTGTGGTAATAACTCAAGATAAGTTGACCATTCAGGATCAGTAAGAGAGTTGTAAAGTGGATAAACAGTCCTGAATGGATTTGCTTTTCCTAGTCTAATACCTCCAACAAGAAAGATTTATATTCCGGTCTAGGTTCAAATAAGATAGAGTCAAAAATCAGAGTCAAAAATCAGATTCATTAAAGTACGTGCAAACCAAGATGTGCTGGGGAAGCTTGAGTATGGAGTTTCTGAAACAAGTGCCTCGGGGCAGTCTTGTAAAGATGGTCACTAGGCCGCAGTCNCCCCCCCCCCCCCCAGACTTGAATAACATCATCCTCGATGTTGACAAGTTGGGTGAGTAAAATGGGAATTGAAATAGATTGAAATAGAAATGGAAGATGGGTTTTACCTCGTTTTCTTCGAGTGTATCGAATCACCTTCTTTGTCTTATTGGAATTCAAAAAGGACTTTACAGGGAATATGAGGGGATTTGTACCTGACGACACCAGTATATCATCATCTTTCGAGTTGGTTTGAGGAAGTGTTCATCATTTTTAGTCTTCATCGATCGAAGTAGTCATCAATCGATCGAATCACAGTGTGATTCTCCTGATTTTTTACTTCTCCTTCGATTAGTGTTGAAGTGCACACCGTTCTCCTAGATCACCGGGTTATTCGAATCAGTGGCCTCTGGCTCTCCACTAAGATTGTGAAGTGAAGCTTATAAACTGCAGGCGATCGATGGATTGCTATTAAGGCGGTCGATCTATTCTCATTTTGAGAAAGAGCTCTCTTATGTCAGTCATGGGCCAATTCTCCAGGTACTTGTGCAGAGAGTGTGTCTTTATAGCCTCAGTGAAGGTGACCCTTGGAGGGATCTTCCTGACCTCCTTTACGAAGTATCTCATCCCCTTCCCAGTAAGTTCCCCAACTCCTACCTGTATTGAGGATTCTGAGTATGGCGACTCTTCTTCTGGGTCTACAAAGTCTTCTTCTTCTGGCATCCAATCAAGCATGTTGATGTGCACGATTTCTTTCTCCATGTCCTTCCTGGCCTGTGGCATCTCCTCTGGAAATCGATCGATGACATCCTCTGCAGTCGATCATTGCCGGTCTCTGGATTCTTCTTCAATCTTCATGACTGTCAGGGGCAATGGTGCTGCTGTTGTGTTGTTCCAAGAAAATAAACCAACGAAGCTTTCAAGAGTCTCAGCATTAGTATTGAGGACTTCCTTAAGGCATCTGACGTTGAATTCTTTAAGTGCTTCATCCAAGTGGTCCACCTACTCATGTATTCTGGTGCTTGTTTCTATCAGCTTCACTTCAAGGGTGTCAATGGCCCTGATGTTCCCCATTATCTCTGTGTAGACAGACTTTAGTCCCTCGTCAATTCCTTCTTTGAATACTTCGCTGTTAGATTTTGATCTTGCCTCTAGATTTTCAAGCTGTTCGTCCAACATGTTGAGGCGACTGTTTGTTGCTTCCATCAAATACTCCAAGGCTCCAACATCTGCCTTTGCATCAAACTTGATGGCATGAATGTCCTTGCTCTTTTCTCATAGGTCCCTAGTGTTAGCCACGACCATGTCTTCAAGATGGGTGATCTGATCATCCATGTTGCGCACCTTGGTGGCCAAGTCTCCCATCTTACTGCTGAGCTCGTTCTTGAGGTCGGTCAGCCTTAAGTCGAGTTCCTCTTTATGACATTTCTACTCGGAGAGAATCTGCTCGAGCATGTCCTCGATCCTTTTGTCAAGGCCTTCAGAATGAGAGGGGTGAGGAGGCGAGTATCTCCTCTGGTTTTCCTCATAGACCCGGTATGGTACAAAGAATGGGGCTGCGGGCATCGGCTCAGGATGTTCATTATTGATATCCTGCTGAGCATAAGAGCCACCGTATGGTGTAAATGTCCTCCTTCGACCATCGTAGCTTCCGATGATTCTCCTACGTTCCATGGTTCGAGTAGGTGAATGAAAATGCAAAAATGTAAAAATAGAATATGAAATTAATGAAACTTAAATAAAGGGAAAAACTTAGTCTGGAGTTTGCTCGCTATGCTAGTCATCAACCGTTACTCCCCGACAACGGCGCCAAAAAACTTGATGGGGATTTAGTTTTCACCCAAAATATGTCCTGCAAGCGCACAGATCTTGCAGTATTACTTAGGGGTCGAATCCACAGAGAGTAGGGTGTACGCAGTAGCACGTCCAAGTTCACTTGAGCTAAGCAGCAAAATGAGGTTGTTTGTGATTGGTCGATCGACAGTGAACCTGTCGATCGATTGGAACACCTTTCCATCAATTGCAGATTATGTGGTCGATCGATCAATACCTGAAAAAAATGCTAAAACAGATAAAACGTGAGAAAATTCAATAATAAAAAGCGTTAGGAAGTCAGGCAATGCATCAGAGGATCACGGTTTATATTATTCAGGGTGGTAACTAGTGTAAATCCTAATATAGGCTATATAGTTGAAATCACTATTAACTGACTATCCTTTTGGTCAGGCTTAGCTAGTCTAGTTCAATTGGTATCCGAGTTAACTATAATATATATCTTTTCAGAAAGAGAACTTATGGGCTGATCAACCAATTAATCTAGGCATTAAGTTCTCGAAATCAAATTCTACTAAACTATAAATAGTAAAGCTTTCACTATCAAGTTTTGGATCTCTTACTTTAAATGGTGTATTAGTAGCAGGTTTATCCTATGATTATATTAATATCTTATATGAAAGTAAGCCTATAAACTAATCATTACACAGTCTTATTGCCTATCAACCAAACCATGATTCCTTCTAGCAAAACCTTAATCCTAACTAAAAGACTACTCAAACATAGTAAGAGCAAGCATGATGACAAAGAAAATTGCTTATTATAAGAAAGGGTTTAGAATAGCTTCTCTGGAGTGCAGAGATTACAAACTTCGTCCTTGAAGCAATGATCAAAGCAACAATAAAATGAAGAAACAATAAGAAACTGAAAACTATTTAGCTTGATGCCTGGAAGCTTTTGAGTGTTTTTCTGATGATTCTCTCTGGCTTCAGTCATCTGTGCTTATAGGGGAGAGAGTCGAGTGGTTGATCGAGATGAATCAGGAGGAAGATTTGGATAGGAATCCAAGTATTTGTGATTATCCTCTCTGAATCGATCGGTTGTCATTATTTTAGTCGATCAGTGGATACCTGAAACGCGTTTTCTGAAGATTCAGTATCTTCAGTGATTATCTCCAGCATATACTGATAACTCCCCAACTGGAACGGTCCTTATCTGAATTTGGTCTCGAAGCTTCTTTGAGATAATGGGCCTCGATCGGTGGGCTTCTGCTCCGGTCAATTGGGCCCTCATTTAATGCGAGCTTCTGGCCACACCTTCAATGATTTGGGCTTAACTTCTTACTCCTGAGGGCTAATTACTTGATTCCAAGCCCATGTGATAGCTAACTCACGTGGCTTGATTTTCCTAGCTCCTCACTTCAATCCAAAATAAACATCTTCTTCATCGTGGTCTGGACTTCTGATGTTGATTTGTTACACTTGGTAGAAAATGCCCATATGTGTGACCTAAAATGCATTGTTTTCACAAAAATACTTTGCAAACAGATAAATGTGAAATTCAGTGGTTTATGTTTCAAATCAAATAGTTTCTTCATTAAAAACACCAAAAATTCATATCGAAAAGCGGTAAAGAATCATCCTTATCACACATCTATATACTTTCATATTTTGTGTAGTACTAGATTTTCATATCAAGAAATTATTATGTTTTCTAAGAAGGTGCAGGATCCTCCTGTTAATTGTCCTGTTTCTTTACAACCCGCCCAATCACTGTCAATATAAACAAAAAATATGAAAAAAAGACACTTGTCCAGAGTTTATTTGATGTATCTGAGAACACACGTTAGACTATTGACTCATGCATTTCTTGGCAAACATAATTGATAGAAAATTGGATGTCAGACCATTGTGAGATATTGGAGTTTTACTCCAAGGCTTTAAAAGTATGTCTTTGTCAAGTTGTAACGGTAAAGGTATTGCCACTAGAGGGCAAACGGATCATACTTGCAGCTATCCAAAGATCAAGGTCCCTATTGGTAAGAACTTTGAACATTGGGATTGTAGGCTTTGTTTTTAAACTATTATTGTAAAATTGTGACAGCAGAAAAAATATTGTGATTTTTAAAAGAAGAAAAAGTCTTACTTGCTTTTAAAAAATTTAACAGCAGAGAGTAAAAAGATAAAGAAAAAACTGTGAAAAAATAATAGGAGTAAATTTATGATTATAAAGACTTTGCAAACTGAAAAATGCCCATTTGTTACCTAAAATTCATTGTTTTCACAAAAAACACTTTGCAAACTGAAAAATATGAAATCCAGAAGTGTATGTTTAAAATCAAATAGTTTCTTTGTTAAAAACACAAAAAATCATATCGAAAAGAGGTAAAATATCATCCCTATCAGTCATCACTGTGAGAAGGCTTCTCTACCTTCCCTCATTTCCCTTTCTTGCCTTCTTGCACTTTCTTTTCTCTATTTTGGGTTCCGGTCCAGAGGTGCTTGTGGTTCTGATTTCTACGGGAGCTGGAGTTGTATCCTGGTTTGGTGGGAGTTAAAGGTGTAAATCCACCTCCGTTGAGGACAGGTGGTGTATCTATGCTCTGCTTCTTTCCTTCTGAAGATGTTCCTCCTCGGAGAAGTGTGAGACTCAATTTCGAGGTCTGTCCAGAATGGCTCTCCTCGGTGTGTTCACAGCTTTTGTTGGGAAGGCGTTTCGCGCTACTCCTCGGTGTGTTCACAGCTTCTGGATTTCATATTTTTCAGTTTGCAAAGTGTTTTTGTGAAAACAATGAATTTTTTGTCACAAATGGGCATTTTCTACCAAGTCCAACAAATCAACATCGGAAGTCCACGCCGAGATGAAGAAGATGTTTATTTTGGAATGAAGTGAGGAGTTAGGACAATCAAGCCACGTGAGTTAGCTGTCACATGGGCTTGGAATCAAGTCATTAGCCCTCAGGAGTAAGAAGGAAAGCTCAAATCATTGAAGATCTATTCAGAAGTCCGTATGAAATGAAGGCCCAATCTATCAGACCGGAGGCCCATTGATCGATCAAAGCCCATTATCTAAAAAAAGCTTCGAGAACAAATTCAGATAAGGACTGTTGCATTTGGGGAGTTATTACTATATGCTGGAGATAATCACTGAAGATATTGAATCTTCAGAAAACCTGTTCAGATATCCACTGATCGACTGAAATAACGGCGACCGATCGATTCAGAGAGGATAGTCACAAATATTTTTGTTCCTATCCAAATCTTCCTCCTGATTCATCGCGACCCACTACTCGACTCTCTCCCCGATATATACAGACGACCGAAGCCAGAGAGAACCATCAGAAAACACTCAAAAGCTTCCAGTCATCCAGGCTAAAATAGTTTCAGTTTCTTATTATTTCTTCACATCAATGTTGCTTTGATCCTTGCTTCAAGGACGAAATTTGTAATCTCTGGGCTCCAAATAAGCTATTCTAAAACTTTCTTTATAATAAGCAATTTTCATTGTCATCATGGTTACTTTTACTATGTCTGAGTAGTCTTTTAGTTAGAATATGGTTTTGCTAGGAGGAAACATGGTTTGGTAGATGGGCAATATGATTATGTAATAATTAGGTTATAGGCTTACTTTCATATCAGATCTTAATATAATCATATGATATAATTGCTGCTACTAATACACCACTTAGAGTAAGAGACCCATAACTTGATAGTGAAAGCTTTACTATTTATAGTTTAGTAGAATTTGATTTATTGAACTTAATGCCTATATTATTGGTGGATCAGCCCATAGGTTCTCTTTTTGAAAAGATATATGTTAGAGTTAAAACGAATACTAATTGAACTAGACTGGCTAAGGCTGACCATAAGGATAGTCAGTTAATAGTGATTTCGACTATATAGCCTGAACTAGGATTTACATTAGTTACTACCATGAATAATTCAATCGTGATCCTCGGATACATTACCTGACTTCATAATGCCTTTTATTATTGAATTCACTCACGTTTATTTGTTTTTAGCATTTTTAGGCATTGATCGATCGACCGCATAATCTGCTATCGACCGAAAGGTGTTTCAATCGATCGACCAGTTAACACTGTCGATTGACCAAAACCACAAACCATCTCATTTTGTTTCTTAGCTCGAGTGAACTTTGACGTGCTGCTGTGTACACTTTTCTCTATGTGGATGCGATCCCTAAGTACTACTGCGAGACTTGTGCACTTGCAAGAAATATTTTGGGCGAAAACAGATCAGAGCTTGTTCTCCTAGAACACAATGGTTTGCAGACCAATGTTGCTGCAGAGAGTAGTAACCATCCCCTTGAGACAAGCCCTCGAGGGTGGCCTCGTGAAACGTCCTGGTGGGATGAATAGTCGCCCTTAACAGAGCGTTGTAGAACATGGAGTGTCACTCCATTGATATCTGATGCGGTCTCGGTAAGCTTGGCTCCGCTGGACAGCGCCCTTGGACATTGGCTCGATGCCCGAAAATGCAGGTCCATATGGCTTCCCAGTCGGTGTAACCCGTGGAGCCATGGTCTCACTCCTCGTACTAGAGGAGGCAGCCTCATATTGGCCCGCAAGTCTCTTTGAACGTCTAGCCATCTCCAAATATCAGTAAATTTATTAGTGAACATAAGTGTCTAAAAATACTCATAAAAAATTCTAAGAACTAAACTTGAACTTAAAAGATTAAATGATAACTAAAACTTGAGATGAATGTCTAAAACAAAATTAAACTTTTTATTTTCTAGTAAAAATATCTATTATTCTAAAATAATTTTAAAAAATTAACTATAATTCCTAAAAAAATCTAAAAATAGTTTGATCAATTAGATTTAACAAGCTAATTTATGCAAAAATAAAAATCAAATTTTAAAAAAATCTGCCATTTCTAAAAATATCTAAATCTAGCAATTTTCAAAACTTCAATCAAACAATGAATTCAAGGCATAAAACTAAGCTAAACTATCATACTAACAACTTTTCTAAACAACTTTGCAAGAGAATCATTAACTAAGCCTAAAAATCGAATTTTCCTACCTATGGCCGAATTCTAAAAGTTCCAGATTCGAACACTTACATGGGTTTTTGATTGAAAGTGATAGTTGGGTTAGAAAGATGAGTAAAATCGAGTGGATTCAAGCTTTGAATCGATCGATTCCGTCAACTTTTGAGAGAAAATCAAAAGGGGTGTTTTGTTTGGTTAGGAAATAAGAAAAGGACAGCTCGAGAGTTGAAGAAGAAGGCTGTCAGGCACGTGCGCGCCATGCGCGCATCACTGACATGCGAACCTACCTGTCATTCGATTGATCAATGTTCTGGTGATCGATCGAATAGTGCCTTAATGGATTGATTCCCACAGTGTTCGATCAATTAAATGGCCGAGTCCGTTCCTTTCCACATGTCCCTTACAAAATGACTTAAAATAAATCAGAGTAAAGAATATTAACAATAGTTACCTGGATTTTTTGTTATGTTTATGTCTTTAGCTTGACATTCACCAAGCAGGTGAAATGAGCTGGTTCATTGAATCCTTGTCTCGAAGTGGATCAGGTAGTTTGTTCTCAACAATGTCCACTGTCAACACAACTGATCCATGATTTATCATATGATCTCCATCAAAAATCAGTATGGCCTCTTTCTCGAAAGAATGCCTTTTCACCGTGCTATTTCGATCCTCGTGATGATTGATTCCCGGAAATTTAAGAGCACTAGGGTTTATTAAAGAATTGAATACCTCTGGTTCTTCTTTATTTTTTGTCAGAGGAAGCGTACAAAGACTCCTCCACGGAATGTGTCTTGAATTGCATTGAGAGTGACATTGAGGTCTTTCTTTGATTCCTTAGGCTTGTAACCTTCCTTGCTTATGCTACTGAGGTTATGTGGTGTGTCCAGGCAGTTGAACGGTGAGTACTTCTCGTCGATGATCTCAAAGTCCGAAGTCATTTGGGCATTTCCAACATGTTTTCCATTCTTATGCGATCGATCAGTGAGTTCATGCGTTCGATCGATGGTACGTTCATTTTGAATTTTATGAACTCCCATCATGTTGTAATCAAAGGTGAAGCAATCTTCTAAACATGTATCATGAAACTCATAAGAGACGTTAGTTTTGAAAGATGTAAAGGGAGTGAGTGTAACTTTCTTAAGTTCTTCATTTCGTGCTCAAGCTCCTTTATCCTTTGTTTAAGTGATGAAATCTGCTCATGTTGTTCCTTGATTTTTCTGTCTTTACTCTCCAGAGTGTGTTCATAGTCTTCAAATGCTATATCTGTAACAATACAATCAGGTTTAGGCAAATTAAAGACATTCATAAGTGGTAAGGTGCAAGAGCTCGGATCATGTGGGCTGAGTTGTGATGTTTCCTCTTCTTCTAGTTCAGAGGATACGCCTCGTTCCTTGATCAGCCTTAAGGTCTTAGCTCGCCCTTCACCTATTTTACTGAATCTATCTTTTATCCTTGCTTCTGATTCCTACATCATCTTTTTCATTTGTTGATAACATGCAAATGAGATCTCCGGTAACTGCTCAGTACATGAATAAAGATTTCTTGTGCATTCTATAGCTATGTTGTTCATTCTTTTTCAAGAAAGGAAGTATGCAAAGATTGAAAATTTAAATATGCTAAAAATAAGAGATAAATGCAAAACAAATGCAGAAAGGGAGATTCTTAGTCTGGATTCTAGTCCGAAGCTTGAAGGTAACAATGATAAATCAACCTTTCCCCGGCAAAGGCGCTAGAAAACTTGATGAGGATTAGTTTTCGCCCAAAATATTTTCTGCAAGCGCACAGGTCTCACAGTAGTACTTAGGGATCGCATCCACAGAGAAAGGAATTGCTACGTTGCAAGCTTATTTGATTCAAATCGAGCTAAGATACATATATGATTTTTGGTGGTTTTGATCGATCAAACAAGATGTCGATCGATCAGTCGGAGTGGTTTTTAAAGAAACCTAAGAAACTACTGATGCAAAATGAAAACATTTTTAATGTAATTAATCTAAATGTTGGGAATAAGGTATTTTTATAGGAACATACGCCGGATTATTCAGATTTATAAGCAGCCTTCGTATGGAAGTCTTCCTGACTCAATCCCATTCAAGCATAAAGCACATGACCTCAACAAAGGGGCGGTCATGATTTCTATTAAAGGATTGATATGTCAACCATACACATGACTCTCTGGTCAAGATCCCACATATATAGCTTATCATTTACTCGTCAGATCTTCTACCTAATGGTGTTTTAGCGAAGAAAATCTATTATGAAAAAGCTAGGTGATCAAGCTAACAATTCTCAGTTAATTTCTAGTAAATATAAAGTTCTTTCATATGACCAGCAAATAATCTATCCACCAAACCATGCAACTATGAAAAACCTTGATCCCAACGATCAAAGTACTCTAACATATATGAAAGAACCATGAAGAGCAAAATAACCATGAAATTAATATAGAAATAGGGGTTCAAATACAAGAGATTATCTCCCCTAGCAACTATAGAAATGAAAACAATAAAAGCTTTAAAGAGTTTTTGAAAGTAAAGTGCTCTCTCCTAGAGTTTAGTTCGAGTGGAGAGGCACATCCCTTTTCAGAGACGAGAGGTCTCTTTATATAGAGGGTGGAGGACGTCTGAGGGCTTCAAGGAAGTGATAGAATCGAATCAGCTGGAGAGAATCAGAATATATGAGTTTATCTCTTCTGATCGATCGGTCGCCGTACGATTCACTGATCGATCAGTCGCCATGGGATTCACCGATCGATTCGCTCAATAGATATCCATTTCGCTATCTCTGAATCTTCTCACGTGCTTTATGTTATCTTCAGATATTGCCCAAATATATGGAGTGATCTCACGAAGTTTCTAGAAGTCTTCAGTATTTATCTCTCTGGTCGATCGGTCACACTGATGATCGATCGATTGGGCCTAAAGGGTGATGGGCTTCAGAAGGCTTCTCTTAAACGGTCTGTAACTCCAAGGTTGATTGGTTAAATGACTTGATTACAGGCCCATATGACAGTTAACTCACGTGGCTTCCTTGTCTCTAAAGTTCATTTCAATCCAGTCTGCATATCATCTTCACCTGAGGTAATGTTCCCGCGCCGGATTTCTGATTTGGGCGAGAAGTGTCCACCTTTGTACCTAAAATGCTTATTTTTCGGAAAATACTTTGAAAACATAAAATGGTGAAAATCATAACATATATTCTGAAATGATTTTGTTCTATTATCAAAAGTACTTGAAATTTATAGTAAAAAATGGTAAAATATCAGTCCTATCAGGGAACATCAGCAAACGGAACGAAACTCCACATAATTTCATTCCAGAAGTTGATGTACTTGATGTATGGAGGATAAACTTCATGGGGCCTTTCCCTGCTTCTAAAGGAAAAGAATACATCCTAGTAGCAGTGATCTACGTATCCAAATGGGTGGAAGCAATAGCAACTGTAACAAATGATGCTGCTATAGTCATCAAGCTATTCAAGACAATCATTTAACCTGCTTTATAGTGCCGCAGATGGTGATAAGTGATGGAGGAAAACATTTCCTCAATAGAGCCTTCAGTGCACTGATGAAGAAAAATGGGATTAGACACCGCGTTGCCACACCCTATCATCCTCAAACCAATAGTCAAGTCGAGGTGTCAAACAGACAAATCAAGGGTATCCTAGAGAAGACCGTGAACAAATCCATATCCGATTGGTGTGATAAACTCCGTAATGCACTATGGGCCTATAGAACGGCTTTTAAAACCCCACTAGAAACCACACCTTACCACTTGGTCTATGACAAGGCATGTCATCTTCCAATTGAGCTCGAATACAAAGCAGCCTGGGCAATCAAAGAGATGAACCTTGACTACATGAAGTCTGGTAGAAAGCACCTTACTGCCCTTGTTCATATAGATGAATTCAGACATCTCGCCTACAAGAACTCTAAACACTACAAGGAAAAGGCAAAAGCCTACCATGATAAGAGAACAGTACGACGCTTATAAGTTTGTGTTTTTGACTCTAATTAAGACCTTGACACTACAATGTCGAT
>OVAP01004010.1:0-15419 GCA_900406295.1 Aurinia saxatilis | reverse complement strand
ATCATCTCGTTAAAAACCTTGGCAAGGAAAACCACTTGGGAAAAACCTTGCTTAGGGAAAAAGAGTATGATCACGGTATTGAAGTGTTCATCGTGGGTCCTTTAGTTCCGTTGGAACTAAGTCATGCGGCTGGACCCATGGGACGCGATGTTGCTAAGCGAGTTAAACTAGCTCGCGGGATGAAATGTGACTGATCTCGCGGGGAGAGAGAGCTCGGACGTGCGCGGGCTTCGCTTCGACCGGGTCCCCCCCGGTCGAAGCTCGCGGGAAGGAAGGGGAGCTTGGCGCGGGCTTCGCTTCGACCGGGTCCCGCCCGGTCGAAGCTCGCGGGAAGCAGCCCTCGGTCGTGCGGGCTTTGCTTCGTGGGTCCCGGACATAGCTCGCGGACAGGCGTGGAGGGACTTGTCCGTGGGCCGTGGTCAGGTCGTAGCTTGCTTGGAGGAATGTCTGGATGACCTGTGGGCCGTACCAGGGCGTAGCTCGCTCGGCTTGTAAGGTTGGGAAGTCTGCCGGGACCCGTTAACCAGGTGCCCACAGGATGAGCTTGATGGTTCGTTGCATGATATATAGAAGGTCTGGCCCACGGAACTAACCAGATGACCTATCTCGCGAGCTAAGTGCTTTGCACGACCCGCGCGATGGTCGGTTACTATGGTACGTGGGCCGCAGTAGTGTTTTGTGGCAAGCACTAAGCCGTTTCATGTTATCAATCTTCGGGGGTGGAATCCGACCCCCACAGGAACTTCAAAGACCTATCGCGGTCGGAGAGGTTTTCATGAGGACTCATACTCGGAAAGATGGGTCCTATGTCGATGCAAAGGCGAAGATGATTGGGGAAAATTATGAGAAGATCTTGCAGGGGAAGCTGTCTCAGCGTGCCGGGGATCCATCTTTGACCTCCGACGGCACTTCTCAACCTCTGGAACTTAATACGGATGAGATGAATCAAATATTCATCGAGTCCACTATCACTGATGACCGGGGAAATCTGTATGGACTTGGAAGGCTGTCCCGTACCCACGGGAAGGGAAAAGATCCGTACACCTGCTCCTCCTCATCCTCGACAATCACTGATTTTCAAGAGCAGCTTGCGGCAGTGAACCGGAGGATAAAGGAACAAGAGGCGGAGAATAAAAGACGAGACGAGGAGCTCGCTCAGCGAGAACAAGAGAGCCTTTAGCAGAAGCAGTACATGGACAAAGTCGTCTCTTTTCTCAAGGTGAATCTTCCGGGTATGGCATCGTTCATAGACTCCCCGCCAAACCAAGCCACCTCTCCCGATTAGATTAAAGCATGAAGACCGTAAAACACATCTAAACATATGATATCTATATAGGAGAATTTCAGAATACCATTTTTGTGTACTATTTTTCAAAATACCATGGCAAGAGAGTAAATTTTTAGAAATACTACTTTTTGTGTATATATTATTTTAGTGTTTTAGAGATTATGATATAGGGTTTAGGGTGTCTTTCCACCCCCAAACAAACCCTACACCTATAAAATCTAAACCATAAACCGTAAAAATTAAACCCTAAAAGTTATTGAAATTAAACCTTAACTCTGAAGGATTTAACCCTAAACCCTAAGTCAATTTTAAACCCTATAATTTTACTAAACCCTAAGCCTCAAAACCCTAAATCCTATGTCAATTATAAAAAAAATTTAGTTTTGGCAACAGTGGCAGTTTTAAAACTATTTCAAAATTTGTATTTTGAAAAGAAGGTCAAAAGTGGTAATTTTCAAAATATCCCTATGTATTTAAATCATAAATTAGCTAGGTGTAACCATTTTGCTTCAGTGCATTTTCTTAAATTAAATAAAACCCATAATTAATGGTAAACCCATCCAAAATAAGTCTCATGATTCATCCAAATAAAGCCATTACATTAAAAATCATATTTTCTTAATAATGTGCATCCAATTGATCAATAAACAATTTTACAATATATTTTTAGTTTTTTTTTTTTTAAATTTCACATTTTGTTTTTCTATTTTTTAACTAAGACAATATTTTAACAATATTTTATTAATTTAACTTTGTTAATTAAATACAATATTAATATAATTTAAACTTATGCATGATGGAACTTGTTAGACATATAATTTATTTTATAATTTATAAAAAGAAAAATATAAATATTTAAATAATGACTTAATTACTTTTAAACTATAGAGAAATATGTCTCATGATAGAGGTTTTTAAGGGGTTTTCATAGTCTACGATTCTCACTATTTTTTATTAAGAAAATATTTTATTTTTATTTTTATTTATTTAATAATGAGAGATTTGATAAGAGACTACCAATGTTAATGGTTTAAAATTACTCTGATTTTGTCTTCCCCTTGCAGCCATAAAAACTACTACAAATTAAAAGACTTAATTACTTAATGTGTAGCTGGAAAAAATGATCTAACTAGACCATGCCATCACCATCCATGATATTATCATTCTACATTATATTTTTAGTCTTGTAGGAACCGTTTTCAATATGCAAACAACACCCTATTAAAAGTTGAAAGTTGAAACCAAATCCTCTTAAATTGTTTGAGAACCAGGCGCCACTTTTTGTAATTAAACATTTATTAATTTGATTTGTTATAAAAGTTGAAAAAAGGAAACGTGTACCAGACAGAAAACGTGGGCACCCACAAAACACTGTAGAAGTTTGTTTTGATAAAGACACTGTATAAATTTCTGATCGTCACTTTCCACTATAGATGCAAGTAGTGGAATATTTACTCATCGAGTCGTCATGTGTGAGTGCCTATATACTATGAAAGATACATAATCGATTTTGATAAGCTATATTTACATTAAACACAAAAAGATATAGGAACAAGAAAAAAGTAGAGTAAAAATGGTTCAAGCTGGTGGTCATAATACACCCGGGTCGAATCCAAACCCGACTCATATGAACAAATTTGCTTGCGGGTGTGCCGTTGTTGCTTCCATCATCTCCATCATCTTCGGATATGGTAATTAATTTTATATCTAATATACATATATATGTAATGGATTTAATCTAAGGACTTTATAACGGATCTTAATTTATTACGATTCATGTGCGTGTGTCCTTAGATACGGGAGTTATGAGCGGAGCTCAGATATTCATAAGAGAGGATCTGAAAACAAATGACACTCAGATCGAAGTTTTGGTCGGAATCCTAAATCTTTTTGCTCTTGTCGGATCTTTAATGGCGGGAAAAACGTCTGACGTCATCGGTCGACGTTACACCATTGCTCTCGCCTCCATGATATTCTTAGTTGGCTCTGTTCTAATGGGATACGGTCCTAACTACGCCATTTTGATGGTGGGAAGATGTATCGCTGGAGTTGGCGTAGGGTTTGCTCTTATGATTGCCCCGGTCTACTCCGCCGAGATATCCGCTGCTTCACACAGAGGCTTTCTCACGTCTCTTCCCGAGCTTTGTATTAGTCTAGGGATTTTACTGGGCTATGTCTCCAATTACTGTTTTGGGAAACTGACGTTGAAGCTTGGGTGGAGATTAATGCTTGGAATCGCTGCAATTCCTTCTTTGGTGTTGGCTTTCGGGATTTCCAAAATGCCTGAGTCGCCGAGGTGGCTTGTGATGCAGGGTAGGTTAGAAGAGGCCAGAAAAATAATGGTTTTGATATCCAACACTCAAGAGGAAGCCGAAGAACGCTTCAAGGACATTTTAACTGCTGCGGAAATAGATCACGGTACGGTGGTGAAAGGTGGCGATGCAAAAAAGCACGGCAAGAGTGTGTGGAGAGAGCTGGTGATAAAACCGCGACCTGTTGTGCGTTTGATATTGACCGCGGCCGTGGGAATACATTTTTTCGAGCATGCGACTGGGATCGAGGCCGTTGTACTGTATAGCCCGAGAATATTCAAGAAAGCCGGAGTAATATCCAAAGACAAACTCTTACTTGCCACTGTGGGTGTAGGTTTAACCAAGGCTGTTTTTATAATAATTGCTACTTTCTTGTTAGACAAGGTAGGCCGGAGAAAACTTCTGCTTACGAGCACGGGCGGCATGGTCTTTGCGTTAACCTGTTTAGCGGTCAGTCTCACAATGGTTCAGCGTTTTGGGCGCTTAGTGTGGGCTTTGAGCTTAAGCATTGTGTCTACGTACATGTTCGTAGCCTTTTTCTCGATCGGACTTGGGCCAATAACGTGGGTGTATAGCTCAGAAATATTTCCGTTGAGACTTAGGGCTCAGGGAGTGAGCATATGCGTTGCTGTTAATAGAATCATGAACGCTACGGTATCTATGAGTTTTTTGTCGGTTACAGAGGCGATTACAACGGGCGGCGCGTTCTTTGTGTTCGCTGGAATCGCGGTGGCAGCATGGTGGTTCTTCTTCTTTATGTTGCCTGAAACGAAAGGATTGCCAATGGAAAATATGGAGAAGCTTTTTGGTGGTAGGGATGCTCGTGGTGATAGTAATGGACTAGAGAGTGTCTGTAATACCCATCTCTCTCAAATATGAGACTACATTAAATTCGGTATCATAAAGTCTAAACTTCAATCTTTAATCAAATAAAATAGAGTAAAAATTCCAACATCAATTCAAAAAAAAGTCATAACTCATCATCCAATTCAATCCCAACCGGTTCAACTGAATAATAAATATAATAAAATAATATAAAAGGCACACAACACATCACATCTGCACGACACCTTCAAGACCACACTCTAACCATTTGAAAATAGAGAAGAGAGGAGGGGTGAGCACGACTACTCAGTGAGAAAACACTTACGACCCTAGTAAATCCAGCATACCAACATATCACAATCAACACAAAATTACAAATAGCAATTACCTCTAACCCAATATCATTTAACCGAACAAATATCCGAATATTAGCTAACCGAATAAATCTAACCGAATATCAAATTAACCGAATAACTAACCGAATATCCGAATATCATGGCAATTATTACTCATCAAACAATCTCATATCAATCATATGTCAAGTTAAAACAATAACTCATTCAATTAGACTGGCCCATTAACAGATCTGACTCATTACAGGTCTGGCTCATTTACAGATTTGGCTCATAAACAGATCTGGCTCATTACATAACTGATCCATAAACAGATTTGGCCCATTACAGATCTGGCCCACTACACATCTGGCCCATTACAAAACTGTTCCATAAACAGATTTGGCCCAACAGGCCCACTAAACACACAACACAGAATAATAATATGGGCCCCAATTCATACATACAGATTTGGCCCACTATCTTTAGATCTAGAATAAGTCCATTCCTAGGTATTTGCAGAGACAGATCTGAAGGGGTAGAGTTCCAGGTGAATCCTCACCAGAAGAGAAGCGGCGGCGCGGGGAGACATGTGGCCGGTGGAAGACGGCGGCGCGTAGACCTCCGGCGGCGGTGCATGGAGCTCCGGCGAGGGCGTGTAACGACGTGTGGGCGGCGGGGATCGGTGCGGCTGGGAAAACATAGATCGGGGTGAGTTATGTACGGGGGCGGTGGAGAAAACGGAAAAGAAAATACGACAGAGGCTCACCGGCGGTAGACGGTGGCGCATGGTGGTGACACGTCGGCGGCTTCCCGGAGACGACGGCTGGGTCGACGGTCCCGGTGGCTTCTCCGAGGCTGAGAAAAATTGGGCAGAGTTTCTCTAAGATTTGCTCTTGTGATGTTGAAGGGAGGGAGGGAGGGATTCATTTATATAGTGGAGAGAGGGAGAGGGAACCCTTAGGGTTTTGGGGGATTGGGCTTTGTCCAGTTGGACCTGGTTTGGGCCCACCGAGAATGGGTTGCTACAACTCTCCCACACTTCACGGGAATTCGTCCCCGAATTCTGACCTGGATCTCCGGGTTGGCCCTTATGATGGAAAAATTATGGGTGGCTTAGTCTCATTCCAGCCTCCGACTCCCATGTTTCTTCCTAAATTCCGTCTCTTTCCCATCGCACCTTTACTGTACCGATGGTTTTTCTTTTTTCGTTTTTATCTCGCCATTCAAGGATTTCAGTAAGGTGGATAAGAGCAGTTAGATCAGGGTTCAGGTCGTCGGGAGGCATGGTCAGAATTAACTCCGGCTCTCTCACAACTTTCTGCACACCGAGATATGAAACACGTCATGAAAATCTGATAGCTCGCTAGGCAACCCAAGGCGATATGCTACTTCCCCACCTTACCTAGAATACGGTAAGGACCCATGTATCGGGGTTTCAGAATCTTAAGCTTCCGGTACTTGTGTGCCCCACGAAAAGTCCTCATTTTCAAGTAAACCTCGTCTCCTACCACGAATGTGAGTTCCTTGCGGTGCACGTCTGCGTAACTTTTATGTCGGTCATGTGCTTCCTTAAGGCGGTCTCTCAGCAACATAACCTGTTTTTCCGTGTCCCGCAACAGTTTATTCGTCATCTCTTTTCTCTCTCCAACTTCAGCCCAACACAGAGGTGTTCTACAGGGTCTGCCATACAATGCCTAATAGGGTGCCATGCCTATGCTCAAATGGTAAATGTTATTGTAAGCGAATTCTGTATGTGATAAGTATTGTACCCACTTTCCTTCCCATTGTAGTGCGCAGGCTCGAAGCATGTCTTCCACTTTTTGAATCGTCCTTTCTGATTGGCCGTCCGTTTGTGGGTGGTTGGCTGTACTGAGGTGTACGTTCGATCCCAAGGCATCCTGGAAGGCCCGCCAGAAGTGGGCTGTAAACTTAGGGTCTCGATCTGATACTATACTCGCAAGTACACCATGTAATCTCACAATTTCATCTAGGTACTTTTGAGCTAGTTTCTCGACTCCATCAGTTTTCTTAACATCTAAGAAGTGTGCCGACTTGGTGAGTCTATCCACGATAACCCAGATCGCATCCTTGTTCCCTGTGGTTTTAGGTAGCCCGGTGACAAAGTCCATCGTAATCATGTCCCACTTCCACTCAGGCATTGGTGAATTCTGAAGTAGACAACTCGGAACCTTTCGTTCAGCTTTCACTAGTTGACATGTTTGACACTGTTCTACCCACTTTGCTACATCTCTTTTGATTCCTTCCCAATGGTAGAGACTTTTAAGGTCTTGGTACATCTTAGTCGCGCCGGGGTGTATAGAGAATCTCGATTGGTGTGCATGGTCAAGTATCGCCCGTCTCAAATCTTCGTGTTTAGGGACACACACCCGGTTGCGATATAGATACGTGCCATTTGTTGCCTCATGGTATCGTATGACTTTGCGCTCAAATAGGCTCCTTAGGTTGGCATCCTTCCTCTGCCCATCACGAATCCTCCAGAGTAGGTCCGCGCTGTCTACTGCTTCTAGCCCTGTGGGCCGACCAGGTGCGGTGGTGGCGTTCAGGTTTAATGTGGCCACCGATGCAATAAGTTCTTGATCGTTTTGGAACCCATATATGGGTGTTCTCCTTTGACTCAAGGCATCTGCTACATAGTTAGATTTTTCGGGATGGTAAAGTATTTCCAATCGATAATCTGCTAGTAACTCCACCCATCTCCGTTGCCTCAGGTCGAGGTCGTTTTGCGTAAAAATATACGTCAAGCTCTTGTGATCGGTGTAAATTATGACTTCTTCTCCGTACAAATAGGCTCTCCAAATCTACAACCCAAAAACGACGGAAGCCAGCTCCAGATCATGGGTCGGATAATTTAACTCGTGTCGGCGAAGTTGTCGTGATGCATATGCAATAACACGGTCATCCTGCACGAGTACACAGCCGAGACCGGTTCCACAAGTATCTGTATAGACCACATACGGTTTTCCTATCTGCGGAAGCACAAGCACAGGCGTCTGGGTGAGTGCCTTTTTGAGCTTTTCAAAACTCTCACTATTTTCGTCTGTCCAGCGGAATTTCACATCCTTACCCGTTAGTAGGGTCAGTGGTTTGGCCACGCGCGCAAACCCTGCGACGAACTTCCGGTAGTATCCAGCTAATCCTAAGAAGCTCCGCACTTCTGTGGAATTAGATGGCGTAGGCCATTCCGTAATTGCTCGTATCTTTTCAGAGTCAACGGCAACCCCTTCTTCGGACACAACATGACCTACAAAACCCTATTCGTCGTTGCCAAAAACTACACTTACTGGCCTTTGTAACTAATCGCTGCTCCCTTAACTTGTCTAAGACCAACCCCAAGTGCCATTCATGCTCAGCTCGGTTCTTTGAGTAAACCAGTATATCATCGTGAACACAATAACACATTTATCCAGGTACTTGCGAAACACGTTGTTCATCAATTTCATAAAAGCGGCTGGTGCATTTGTTAGACCAAAAGGCATGACAACGAATTCGAAATGCACGTAACGTGTCCGGAATGCTGTCTTTGCGATGTCATTCTCGGCTATGGGTAGCTGATGGTTGCCCGACGCAAGGTCTATTTTTTAGAACCAAGATGCCCCATACAACTGATCCAACATCTCGTCGATCCACGGCAACGGGTATTTGTTCTTAATGGTAACCTTATTCAACCCTCGGTAATCAATACATAGTCGGAGCCTCCTATCCTTTTTCTTGACAAACAGGACAGGCGCGCCCCAGTGAACTGCTTTGGCGTATAAATCCCTTCTCCATGAGATCTTCCAGCTGTTTCGTTAACTCTATCATCTCGGCCGGTGCCAACCGATAAGGTGCTCTTGAGACAGGTTCTGTACCGGCTTTCGTTTCAATGGTAATCGGGTCTCCCCGGGTCGGAGGTGGCCCCTGGAGCGGTAGAAAGACATCTTGATAGCCGGCAACCACATGGATGTCATTTATACTAGATTCTCCCTTTTCGTCTAGCATGGTGATTGTTGCTAGTTAAGCTTGGCTCCCCTTACTGATTAGTTCCGCCGCCTGAAGCATGGATATCATTGGAATTCCTTTGTACCGCTTCAACCCTTGGTACATTAATCTTCCTTTTGGTTGCCGTACGATCACTCATGCTATAGGGCAGTCTAGAATCACCATATGACGTGTCAACCAGTCCATTCCAAGGATCACTTCGTATTAGTTGAGTTCCATCAAAACTAGGTCTCCGGGTAAGTTGGTGTCCTCTAGAATAATTGATACCTCCCCGAAGGTTCCAGTTGATTCCACTCTTTCTGTTCCCACCGTCTAAATTCTCTTAAGGTGCGGTGTGAACGTCCCACGGAATCGCCAGTTAGCGCTGAGCTTGGGGCTTACGAAACTATGATTTGCTCCAGTGTCAAAAAGAGTGAAAGCGGGAATTCCCCCAATGATAACAAACCCTACAAGTTTTGGTTTTACTAATCATTCTATGAAATTTGGTTTGCAGACAGTAGATCCTTAAACAACTGGGGTGTAAGTAGTGTACATACCGATTATACGTTCGACTCCTTCATGGTCCCCGACTGGGTTCGCACGAGCCGCGGCAGCAGGTCTGTGGGGTGGTGGTGGAAGTAACTGTCTCGGGGCGTTGCGACCTGGTGGGGCATGACGTTGCGGGTCAGGGTGTGGGCAATCTCTTATTTGATGGTTCATATTCTGGCACCTGACACACAAGATCACGGGTCAGGTAAACAATTATCCACTAACGATTCCTTTTTCTTATCTAGTAACTATACCTGAAACATCCCCTATTTGGGGCAGTGCAGTCCCTAGATATGTGACCGAATTGGGTGCAGTTATAGCAGTAATTGTTCCTACTGCAGAATTCGCTGTGCAGCTTCCCAAAATGAACACAAGGAGGGAGGGCCCGTTGGGGAGGAACAATCAGAGTCTTGACGGACTTTGATGGTTCCCCAATCTTGCTCACCGGCTATCGACACGAGGTCTGACAGATGGTTATATGTCTGGACATTGCACCTGTTGAATAACTCAATTCTCAACCATGTAGGAACTTGCGAATCATCTCTCCCTCGTCCAATGATTTTCCTGCAAATGTCCTCAAACGGTCAAATTACTTGCGAAAAGTGAGACTTTCCTGTTTCAAGTCCATGAAGGCCATGTGCTGACGGTCTAATGCCTCACGTGGAAAGTATTTCCTATCAAACTCTTTCTTTAAATCCTTCCAAGTTAGTGCTCAAGGGTCTGGCTTGGTGGCTACCACTGCGTTCCACCTAGACGCGTCGATCGCCTTGGTGGTTGGGGGCTTACGCTTAGGAGGCATCTGTGCAGTGAAAAGTAAGTCAGAACTAAGATTAGAGTCACTTGCGGCGTATGAGCGTGTCGGCGGGGTGGGGCATGATGGGCTTCCAATCTTATCTAAAAATACAGAAGAAGAACTACATAGGCCCTGGACCGGTCCACCGGGTCAGTGCCGGCAGACAAGCCTATGCTCTTATACCACTTGTAATACCCATCTCTCTCAAATGTGAGACGGGCATTAAATTCGGTATCATAAAGTCTAAACTTCAATCTTTAATAAAATAAAATAGAGTAAAAATACCAACATCAATTCAAAAAAAGTCATAACTCATCATCCAATTCACTTCCAACCGGTTCAACTGAATAATAAATAAAATAATATAATATAAAAGGCACACAATACATCTCATCTGCACCACACCTTCAAGACCACACTCTAACCATCTGAAAATATGGAAAAGAGGATGGGTGAGCACGACTACTCAGTGAGAAAACACTTAGGACCTTAGTCCATCCAGCATACCAACATATCACAATCAACACAAAATTACAAATAGCAATTACCTTTAACCAAATATCATTTAACCGAATAAATATATGAATATTAGCTAACCGAATTAATCTTACTGAATATTAGCTAACCAAATAAATCTAACCGAATATCATGGCAATTATTACTCATCAAATAATCTCATATCAATCATATGTCAAATTAAAACAGTAACTCATTTAATAAGACTAACCCATTAAAAGATCTAACCAATTACATGTCTGACCCATATACAAATCTGGCCCATAAAAAAACTGGCCCATTACAGAACTGGTCCATAAACAGATTTGGCCTATTACATATCTGACCCACTACAGATTTGGCCCATTATAGAACTGATCCATAAACAGATTTGGCCCAACAGACCCACTAAACACACATCACAAAATAATAATATGGGCCCAAATAAATACAGATTTGGCCCACTATCTTTAGATCTAGAATAATCTCATTCCTGGATATATGCAGATACAGATCTGGAAGGGGTAGAGTTCTTGGTGAATTCTCCCCGGAAGAGAAGCGGCGGCGCGGAGAGATAGGTAGCCGATGGAAGACGGCGGCGCGTGGACCTCTGGCGGCGGTGCGTGGAGCTCAGACGAGGGCGCATGACGGCGCGTGGACAGCGGGGATCGGTGCGTGCGGCTGAGAAAACGTAGATCAGGGCGAGTAATGTACGGGGGAGGTGGAGAAAACGGAAAAGAAAAAGCGACAAATGCTGACCGGCGGTCGATGGTGGCGCGTGGTGGTGACGCGCTGGCGGCTTCCCGGAGACGACGGTTGGGTCGACGATCCCAGTGGCTTCTCCGAGGTTGAGGGAAATTGGGCAGAGTTTCTCTAAGATTTGCTCTTGTGGTGTTGAAGGGAAGGAGGGATACATTTATATAGTAGGGAGAGGGAGAGGGAACCCTTATGGTTTTCCGGGATTGGGCTTTGCCCAGTTGGGCCTGGTTTGGGGCCACCGAAAATGGGCTGTTACAATGTCAATAATAAGATTCGATCATCATTGTTATAGTGCTTTCGTGTGCGATCTAGTTAAGTTATATTCTGGTAATTTCCGTATTGAGAGGTGAGTGACGTTTCTTAAAACAGAATATAGATAATCTCATCTAGGGTCCTCACTAGAGGTTCTTTAAGAGATATTTCTCGTTGTGTTCCAAAATGAGTGATTTTTTTTCCCTCCACACATATTAAGAAAACTTTTAATGTTATATTATAAATGTTTCGATTTTACGATGAACAATTTTCAAAAAGTTAAACCAATAGTCTTTCAATGATTTCAAATTGTTCGATCAATATTTTTTGAAACCTGCAATTTTGTTACTATTAAGTGATAAAATGCAAAAAATATTAAAAAATTACATTATTATGAAAAACAATATTTTTAAAGAAATTCTTCTTTCAAAAAACGGACGGAGTATTTATTAAATAGGTGAGTATCTTAGAATCTTAAGAAATTCAATGTCTCTTGATAATAATAATAATAATAATAATAATAATAATAATAATAATAATAATAATAATAATAATAATAATAATAATAATAGTAATTATTATTATTTGTTAAGTATATCTTAACAAATAAGATAGTTGTTCTTTTCTGCCTAGGCGAGACTAATGGCGGGTTCTCATTATGGTGGCAAAACGAGGTTTCCTGTATGGTCTCACTTTGGTTATTTAGGTTGTGTTAGATTGTACCAAACATTAGATGTCTCCAGTCATTGTTGTATGAGTGTTTCTCTTTGTTTCTGCACTTTGTAACTTTGTTATGCTTTTAACTGAAAAAAAAATTCAAAAAAGAGAGAAGTATATCTTGAGAAACTGTTTAAGTTTTTTTTACTTTAAGTCTCGGGTTCCTTATTCTTTGAAGGTTGAATAAGTCTCCGGTGGAGTGAGGTTCTGTCCCAGTCCTGTTGAAGCGGAGGGTTGCGGTCTGGAAATTAATGGAATTGCTACGGTGGTTACACCGGTTATCCGCGGTCTACTCTGGTTTTGGACTTGGGATCTACTCGGCTCCGCCTCTCGTGGTTTGGTTTCGTCCTTTTTCTCTTCGAGATCTTGATGCATGGGTTGTTGTATTCTGTTTTTATGGCTTCGTCTTTTGGTTCGGGTTTCGTTGTTTGGTTAGGAGTTGTTCTTGCGTGAGAGTGGTTATGTCCTAGCTTTTATTGAGGCTCTTACTACTATCCTACCTTGTATTGAGGTTCTTTTTTACCTTGTATTGAGGGGTTTGTTTCGACTTATTCTAACTATGTGTATAGTTTAGCCATGGTTGTTGGCCTAGTCATTTACTATTTTGTAGGTATGTCATCAGAATCAGAACCTCTTTTGGGTCCTGAAGTTGCTTATCTCTACCAAGAAACTCGTGGTTGTGGGGTTCCATCTTCTTTAACTAATTTCCAGGACTCCTTGTTGTGTGGAACGGGGGTGGTGTTTTATAAACTCAAGGAAGCTTTGTTTCTTCGACATTAGTAGCCGAGGCGGTTACTATTAAGCTGTAGTTTTACCAGCTTCAAGTTCAGGGATATGAATCTTCAATTGATCTCAGTAGCTCAATCCTTGAAGCCATTTTTTATTACCTGCAAATGATGCATGGATGCCCAGTGAATTTCACTCTGATGGTAGCTAATCAAGTGGCTGTCAACATCAACTCGAGCATTACCAAGGAGCGACGTAACCCCTGTTATATTTCTTGACATGGTCTTCAATGGTTAAATGCTCATCTTCTCAGTGATGTGGCTAATTAATCTCCATTTCTTGTGTCTTTTGTTTAGCTTGGTTTTATTTTGTGTGTTCCCTGCCAATTGGTTTGGGAACTTTGATCCTTGTATGGCTTTAAGCCATTTTTTTGTATGGCTTCAAGCCAATTCACCTTCAGTAATAAAATTTCAAACTGAGACAAAAAAAAAACTCTTTAAGAATGCTTGAATGAGGCTGAGAAGCTCTCGCGCAAATACACGGAAAAATATGTGATAACATATTTGATGTGTCGGGTTTTTAACCTATGATATTTGATTGTAACTTTGTGTCTTTCATGGAGTCTTTTTTTTCTTGTATCGTGTTATTTCAGGACTTAGATTGCTTTTGGATGGAAACAAGGCATTTGGGTGCAAAGAGGTGTGAATCATCATAAGTATGACATTCATTGAAAAGTTTCCCATGTTGGTTCATGCTACAAATTTAGTCAGTTGAGTCAGCTTTCATTTGATGGTGATTTGAAGTCAATCGAACAAGTGGAGCCAAAGTCATACCAATTTTTGTGAAGACATGTCATGCTGAAACTTCCCACAAACTAGCTCGGTCTGTGGCACTCTGCACAAGCAGATGCTAGGATTCATATTTTACAACCAACCTTATCTGCTGAAATTTCCTGGAAACTATCATCGGCCTGGGACTTTGTGACATAAGTCTGCATAAGTCGATGTAGTCAACATTTGAATTTCAACTGCATATTTTATATCCGAATTTTCTTTTTCGATTAGGATGTTCCCTATCAACCAAATTTTAACTTAGGTCATATAAATACTCTTTCTCTCATTTTTTAGGATACATTTTATTATGAGAAATTCCGTAGGATACCAGTAAATGATGTTTACTGGACAAAAATACCACTAGAAAATAAAAATTCCTTAAATACCATATTATTGCATAAAAAGACATAATTGTCCTTTTGTGATTTTTATTTTATTTATAATCAAAATTAATTAACGATTTTATTTTAAAGATAAAAATAAATTTAAAATTTTTTTTTTTTTTTTGAATTTTTTTTTTTCAAATTTCTTTTTCCTTTTTCTTTGTGAAAGCTTAACAATGTTTTAGGAAGTCCTTCAAATTTTTGTAAATGACTATTAAACATCTTAAATAATTTTAAACATCTTAAATAGCTTTAAACATTTACAATGTTATTCCTGATGGTGTATAATACTTCACCAACTCATTTATAAGAATATTATTATTTAAAAATGTGTTTCCAATAATTTAGAAAGACTTTTTTGATGTTTAGTAAAGTCTTCCTATTTTTTTTTTAATATTTAGGAAGGACTTCTTAAATGTATTTAAACATTTTTAATGTTTAGTAAGTGCTTCTTAAATAGTTTTTAATTTTAGGTAGGTCACTCTACACGTTTTAATGATGTTTAGGAAAACTTTCCTAATTTTTTTTAATATTTAGGAATTTCCTAAATGTATTTAATGTTTAGTAAAAGTTTTTCAAAGGTTTTTAGTGTTTAGGACGTGATTCTTAATTAGTTTTTAATGTTTAGGTAGGTTTTTTTTTTTTTTTAGCAACCACACAAATATATATTAAATTCCATCAAAGTTGGGAGCCCAAACAGGTGGTAGATTGTTTACATAAGCAAATTCTAGAGATCTTAGACGTGCCGAACGTGCCAGACAATCCGCCTTCGTGTTTGTCGTCCGTCGAATGTATGTCAGTGAGAATGAAGAGAACCTCCCTTTAAGCTCACCAAACGCATCCAACAAGATATCAAATGCTGGCCAATCCTGCGGTGCTTGAATAATTGTAAACAATTCCATAGAGTCGGTTTGAAACCCGGAGCACGGTAAACTGACATCCAATANTCCAATAACGTCTGCATCGCCGTAAGAAGGGCCTCAAATTCGGCATGCAGTGGAGAAAGACTTCGTCGGATTCCTCTGCCCCCCAATAGTGTGATACGATCTTCATGAATGTATACCCATCCCAGACCCGAAGTTTGCCCCGTAGGACTCCACGAGCCATCCACTTGACAATACGTAGTTGTCCCTCCGATGTTCTCTGTGGGGGACCTTGATTGAACCGATTGATC
>OVAP01004009.1:0-15423 GCA_900406295.1 Aurinia saxatilis | reverse complement strand
TCCAAGGGAAAAAGCATAAGAAACTCTTTGCGGAGGGCTCGGCTCGTGCGGTTCGTGACTTGGGTCGCGGAAGAGAAGAGGATGGATGTACGGGCCCCAACGAGAACTTGGGTTGCTTGGACCCCATAGCAGTTCGGTCTTCGGGCTTTACCCTGGAAGCATGGTCCCACGAGGAGGCGAGCTTCAACGAAGCTCTCGGTCTTCACGATGATGTGAAGGAGGCGAGCTTCATTCATGGGTCCCGGCATGGTGTAGCTTGCTGGGCTCATCCTTGCTCAACTGGCGCGGGCTACGTCTCCTGTGGGTCCCAATCGAGCTTAGCTCGCGGGGTTCATGCTCGTCCGACCGGCACGGACTTCGTCTCCTGTGGGTCCCGTCCGAGAATAGCTCGCGGGGTTCATGCTTGTCCGAACGGCGCGGGCTTCGTCTCCTGTGGGTCCTATCCGAGCATAGCTCGCGGGGTTCATGCTTGTCCGACCGACGCGGGCTTCGTCTCCTATGGGTCCCGTCCGAGCATAGCTCGCGGGGATTCGTCACGTCCATCCAGCGTGGGCTTCGTCTCATGTGGGTCCCGACCAGACATAGCTCACGGGGCCGAACTTCCGACTAGTGTCGATCGATACCAGAGTGGTGTCAATCTACGCCTTGCTCTGTTTTTCTTTTTGTTCTTCGTTTTCTTTTCTTCTCTCAGGTTTTCTTCATTTTTTCTCCATAAATCTTCTAGAATTCACCAAAGGTCCAAAACACGTCCATGCACCTAAAATGACTCACTTGGACTCTAATAATAATATATAAACTCTAAAACATAAACAAGTATATGATTTATTATATTAAAAATGGGTTAAAATATAGAATATATCAACTCAGCCCAGACTTAGAATTTGCTTGCCCTCAAACAAAACATAAACTAAATTGTGTAAGAGGTTTAAAAATATAAAACTCACATAGCTTTAGAGAATCAATCTGATCTTAGTCAACTTAGTAATCCACACATTAGCTCGACTAATCCCAAACTTGACCGCCATGTACTTCTCCTTAGACATCCTTAGCATTCAAAATAAACCCACAACCTTGTTACGAAGTCGATGCCATTATAAAAAATTCCAATTTTTTCAAAAATTCTAGACTCATTTCCCATACAATGCTTGACAAACCTACACTTGAACAGAAATACTCCTTACTCTCCCCCAAACTTGAGTATTACTATAGTTTGCATCTGGATCTTCGAGATGTTTAGTCTCTAGCCTAAACCTTCATCTTTTTTTTGTTTCTCTAAAATATATGTACCATCACCGGAACAGCCATTTCCTTGGCGACCCTAGTATTTTACCTAATTGTGTGATAAAATGTTTTCTACATTCTCTAATTCAAGTTTCAAACACTTCTTCAATGGTTTTGCAGAAGATTTTAGGATTTTCTTCCGGCTTCTGAGAAAGCACACCGCTTTGACTTTTCATAGCTTCCGCCGTTTTAGGAATTTGAACTTCAACTTTCTTCAAATGAAGTGAAACATCTTTGAATTTTCCATTGAGGTCTTGATAAACGTTGTTTATCATTTCCTCGATGGCCTTTCTTTGGTTCTCTTGGCTAGCTATGATTTGTTGTAACATTTTCTCAATCTTTGAGTCTTGAGGCGGTGCTTATTCGGACGCTCTTACCTAAAATTTTTTAAAAGAAGGTCTTTACTGGAAATTATTTCCGCCAGAGTTAGTACCTCTACCATAGCTTCCTTGCTGAGAATGTCCATAATTGAAGCCTCTTCCTCTACCATAAGAATTAAATTGTGAGATGGATAATGTAGGGCTTGAGGGTTCTCCACATTTGGGTCCCTGTAAGAGAGGTTATTGTTCTTAAAATTGTTGAAGTTTCGGTTCTGAAAATTACCTTGTGTGCCAACGTAGTTTACTTCTTCTTCAAAACATCCTTGCTCATTATTCATAACTAGACCCGCATTGGTGTTGATTACAGTTTTACAGGAGTTCACCGCCCTTTGCTGGTTCTTTAAGATTTGGCTCATCCTTCCTCGCAGCTCGGTAATTTCTTAGATTCCACCTCATGAGCTGGTACAGACCTATCAAATTCAGTAGCATTATTGCCATCACTTGCAGCAAGATTTTCAATGAGAGCTTGACCATTCTTAACGGTTTTAGTGGTGGAATCGCCATTGCTAGCTGTATCAAGAGACAATTGATATATTGGATCTATGCTCTATAAAAGGTACAAAAAAGGATAGCTTCATCAAAACCATGATGAGGGGAGTGTCTCAAGTATCATTTAAACCTTTCCCGAGCATCATAGAAATTTTCAACATGAGTTTTTCTAAAACTTTGTATCTCGTCCCTTAACTGGTTAGAGCGAGATTTAGTGTAGAAATGGTTAAGGAAAATAGACTTATAACCTTCCCATGTAGTGATCGAACCTTGGGGGCAAAGTCTTTAGCCAGCCGTGAGCTTTATCGGCAAGATAGAATTGGAAAAGCTTACACTTGAAGTAATCGGTTGGAAACAAATCTCTTCAAAGAGATCTATATGGTCCATTGGATGCTCGTGAGCATTCCCATGGAACTGATTCTGCTTCACCAGAGCTATGATTTGAGGTTTGATCTCATAATCATTTTTAGGTGGCTGTAACGGTTTGAATACCGTTCGATCGAATAGGTGTTGAACGATAAAATGGTAGTCACCAATTGTTCTTTGATTGGATTCAGCATTTTGTTCACCATCATTTCGATGTTCCTCTTTGTTCCTTCTCTGGTCATCATCTCCTCCATCAACTCCCGCTATGTGGCGAGGGTTTCCATTATCATCAAACTGGTTTTATTGATTTTCAGCCATTTGTCTTTCACGAGCCATTTTTCAATTATGCCTTTCCACCCTCTGGATTTCTGTTTCAAATGGAAAGAGATCGTCCTCGCCTTGACTCCTTCAATGCATACACTTGAAATGAAGAAAAAGTTTAAAAGAAGGTAAAAATCAAAGACTAAATGAAAAACAAGAAATGAAAAGAAATGAAAAATGAAAAACGAAAAACAAAAATTGAAATGCTTAGTGTGGTGCTAGCTCGTTATTCTAGTAGTGCAGTTCTTGCTCCTCGACAATGGCGTCAGAAACTTGATGGAGAAATAGTTTTCAACCAAAATATTTCATACAAGCGCACATGCTTTGCAGTAATAATTATGGGTCGATCCAACAGAGAGCAAAGTTCACACAGTGACACCTCCAAATTTACTCGAGCTAAGCAGCAAATAAAGTGGTTGAGTGACATATTCAATCGAATGCAGAAGCAATCGATCAAATGGTATAACTTTCGATCGGATACAGAAGGTGTTCAATCTAATGAAATGCCTGCAAAACTAGAAACAATTTAAAAACGTTAGAGAATTCAAATATTTAAAACGTTAAGAAGTCAGAAATGCTTCATAGATTTATGGTTTGAATTACTCAGGGTAGTAATTATGCAAGTCTTCTAAATAGGCTATAAAGCTTTAAATCACTAATATTCGACTATCCTTATGGTGAGACTTAGCCGGTCTAGTTTAGCGAGATCCATGCTAATATAAAAACTTATTTCGCATCTAGTTATTAAGTTCAAGAAATAAATTGCTTCTCAGATAGTGGATATTACAGATTTCAACATCAATGTTCAGGTTAACATACTCTAATTGTGTCTTAGCCGTAGTTAATCGTAAATATGATTAAGTTCCTTTATAAGAAAGTAAGCCTTAACTAGTCATTGCAAAATCCTATTGCCTAGCTACCAAACCATGAATTCTCCTAACAAACCTTATTCCTAACAAAGAGACTACTCATACATGATTATGATAAACTTAAAAACAATAAGAATGTCTATCATATAAATCAATAAAAAAATTCAGAAAGCTTCTCCAATCGCAGGAAACAGAGAGGACAACATCTCCCTTTGATAACAAATCCAAATAGAAACCAAAAGAATATTGAAGAACAAAAGAGAAAATAAGAAAGCCATTGAACTATTTCTCCTTGAAGCTTGTAAAGAGTTGTGTGTTTTCTTCTGCTCGTAGCTTCTGTATATATAGTGGAAGGGTCAAGTGAGAAGTTGAGAAGAATCATGAATCAGTTCACGGAAAGGAATCCAAAAGTTTGGAATTATCCTCTGAGATTCGATCGAATGCTATCTAAAAACGCGTCACAAATATTCTCTAAATCTTCCGAACTGATTCTGATAACTCCCAAATGTAAACGGCTTTATCTAAAGTATGTTCCAGAAGCTTCTAGTGACTTTCCTCACTCATTCAATCGAATAGAGTTGTTTTCGATCGAATAGGCCTTAGTCAGCTTGGGCTTCAGAATGACATATCTTCATTGAATTAGGCTTAAATACTTAATCCCGAGGCCGAATGACTTGATTCCAAACCCTAATGACAACTAACTCATGTAGCTTGATTGTCTTAAAACCTCACTTCAATACAAAATGCATATCAGCTTCATCTGGGCCCGAATATCTGGTGCTGAATTGCTGAACTTGGTGAAAAAATGCCATTTATGACCTACAAAACCTTATTTGACAAAAACACTTTGAAAATAAAAAAATGTGAAACTCACTAGTTTCATACGTAAATTCCTTGGGTTCGTTTAAGAAAACGCCGAAAATCTATACTAAAAGTGGTAAAATATCACCCTTATCATACGCGACAAGCATATTTGCATATCTACACAAAATCACCACCACACAAAACCTCCCACTCTTCTTCTTGATCATAACTCGGAATTGAGTCGAGAGAAAAGTAAAGAAAGCGTAAAATAAAATATAGAATTAGGGACCAGCGGCGGCTCTAACCGCCGACCACCGTCCCAAGCTAGAGAAAGTTTGTGAGTTTGTGCATAGGTTAGAGAGAAGGGAGAACAATTTTCTAGAGAGAGTGAGAGTTTAAGCCACTCTCAAAATTGAAATCGGTTATAATACACATAATGAAAAATGTCATGCACGGTTTACGACGGTGGTGACATAATTGTTTTGATTTTTGTTAAATAAAAAACGTTTGTACTGTTTTTAAAAAAGGGTAACTTGGTGAGATAACCAGGTTTGCTGTTTTCATTTGATATGTAGCAATAAGATACTGACAATTAGGCATATAACCATGGTCCCACGTAGTCAAACGTTACAATGACAAAAACACCCTTTTGTATACACCGAAGAAGGCGTGTGAGGCTTGGTTTGTCGGAGAGAGAAGGTGACCTACATTAGGCGTCTACAGAACCTAGGCCTCTACTACGTAGCCGGTGAGTTCTAATGACATGGCCAGAAGATTATGTGAGTTTTGAATTTTTGCCATTTCCCACCCATCATTGTATCTTTAAGATATTAATATTTTTTTTATGCATAATGACATTTCCTACACATAATTAATTTATGATGGATGAGATAGTGAGTGAAAGGCATCTGAGAAAGATTGGACTCGAGGAAGCACAAGAAGATACCTCTACAAAACATAGTATAATGTAGATAATGTTGTTATCTAATAAGAATGACTACATAATACACTATTAAATGAAGTAACCAAAATGTGGTAAAGTCAAATCACTAAACCGTAATGAAGTAACCCAAAGGTGGTAAATCTACACAATAAGGAGCAAAAACTAAACCTTAGTGATAAAAATATAAATCTTAATGAGCAAAAACTAAACCTTAAGGACCATAAACTAAACCCTAAAGACTATAATATAAACCCAAGTGAGACAAAATTAAACCCTAAGGAGTGAACACTTAACCCTAAGGAGTAAAAACTAAACCCTAAGGAGCAAAAACTAAACCCTAAGGAGTATAAAACAAACCCTAAGAACTATACATTAAACCCTAAGGACTATACAATAAATCTAAATGAGACAAAGGTAAACCCTAATGAGTGAACACTAAACACAAAGGACCAAAACTAAACCGAACTAAAGATATAGAAAAAACAAGAGACAAACTACGTATCGAATATGTTAATGTAGCTTTACGTGTTGCGTAGGTCAACTAAACCTTAAGGAGTCAAAACTAAACATTAAACCCTAAGGAGTCTAAACTAAATCCTAACGAGTCAAAACTAAACCCAAAATAGTAAAAACTAAACCCTAAGGAGTATAAACTATACCATAAGGACTATTCACTAAACCCTAAGAACTATACAATAAACCCGAATGAGACAAAAGTAAACCCTAAGGAGTGAACACTAAACCAAAAGGAGCAAAACTAAATTATGCTAAAGATAAAGATATAGAAAAAAGTAGGTGAAAAACTACGTACCGGATACGTGTATGTAGTTGTAAGTGTTACGTAGGTCAACTAAACCCTAAGGAGTGAAAACTAAACCCTAAGGAGTTAAAACTAAACCCTAAGAAGTCAAAACTAAACCCTAACAAATAAAAATTAAACTTTAAGGAGTAAAAACTAAACCCTAAAGAGTATAAACTAAACCCTAAAGATATACACTGAACCCTAAGAACTATACAATAAACCCTAATGAGACCAAAGTAAACCCTAAGGAGTGAAGAATAAACCCAAATGAGCAAAATTAAACCCTACTAAAGATATAGAAAAAAGGAAAGAGACAACCTATGTATCTTATATGCGTATGTAGTTGTACATGTTACGTAGGTGAACTAAACCCTAACGAGTCAAAACTAAACCCTAAGGAGTCAAAACTAAACATTAAACCTTAAGGAGTCAAAACTAAACCCAAAGGAGATTACACTAAACCCTAAGGAGTGTAAACTAAACCCTAAGGAGTCCAGACTAAACCCTAAGGAGTCAAAATTAAACAATAAACCGTAAGGAGTCAAAATTATACCCTAACGAGTTAAAAATAAACCCTAAGGAGTAAAAAATAAACCCAAAGGAGCAAAAACTAGACCCTATGGACTATGCAATAAACCCAAATGAGACAAAATTAAACCCTAAGGATCGAACACTAAACCCAAAGGAGCAAAACTAAACCCTACTAAAGATATAGAAAAAGTAAAAGACAAACGACGTATCGGATATGTGTATGTAGTTGTACGAGTTACGTAGGTGAAATAAACCATAAGGTGTGAAAAACCCTAAGGAGTCAAAAGTAAACACTAAACCCTAAGGAGTCAAAACTAAACACTAAACCCTAAGGAGGCAAAATTAAACCTTAAGGAGTAATAACTAAACCACAATGAGTATAAAGTAAACCCTAAGGACTATACACTAAACACTAAGGACTAAATAATAAACCAAATGAGACAAAAGTAAACCCGAAGGACTATACACTAAACACTAAGGACTAAATAATAAACCAAATGAGACAAAAGTAAACCCTGGAGTCAACACTAAACCTAAAGGAGCAAAAATATTGTATACTAAAGATATAGACAAAAGTAAAAAGACACACTACGTATCTGATATGTGTATGTATATGATTTTTTATTGTTTTTCTTATGTTTACACATAATTTACTAATTTGGAAATTATGTGTCAACATAAGGAAACTATAAAAAAATCACGAGGAGATGCATGTCCGCTTGGCTGGTGGGGTAACGTCTTTAGCCGTGGAAGCATCTGTTACCACTTTGGGCCGCTGAGGTCGGTTCTTTTTTTTTCGGACTGCTTCGTGACATTGGTATCAGCGAAGATGCAGCCGATAGTGGCTCGGTAGAATCTGATTAGACTGTTGAAGCGCGACCTGTTGCTTTTATGGTTCCAGGTTTTTTTAGTCTTTGTACTGGTGTAGGAGGATTCAACTAACAGAGGAGGGCCACAGTTCAATTTAGTGGACTTATTGAATTAAGTGAGGTGTTTAAGTCGTCAAGAGTAGATGTCGTGGTGGTGGTAACTTTAGATGCAACGTCTTGTGCAGAGGCCTACATGGTAGATACATGTGTTAACATATAACATATGTAACAAAGAACACTATGTAGCGAAGAGAATTATGTATGTTAGAAGTTGGGATAATTTACCTCTGTGGGTGGGGTAACATTTGGCAGAGGCTGCGAAGCGGAAGGAACAATAGATTTTGTGGGGGTGGTACCAGTCGATATCGTGAGGGTGGTACCTTTAGAAGCAATGTCATGTGCAGAGGACTACATGGCAGACGAATGTGTTAACATGTTAAATATGTAAAAAGAACAAAAAAACTATGTAACCACGAAGGTTATGTATGTTAAAAGTTGGGTAATTTACCTATGCGCTTGGGGTAACATTTGGTAGAGGTTAAGAAGAGGAAGGAAGACCAGTTGGTACTTGTTTCCGCAAGTGAGAGAGAGGGTTAGGAAAACTAAGAAGCATGCGTAGCAACTAATAACCAATCATGTAGAGTTGAGTACCGGTTGAGTGAGCGAAGTGCCCTCGTGGGTCAGATTCAACGACCAACTCGGTTGGACAATATTGGTGGGGTCTTCCGTGCTAGAAGGATCAACAAAACTACATTATATAACGAATAAAACCACAATTTACTTTTACAACCACAATTTACGCATATATTTATACATAAAACCACAACTAACACTTAGAATCACAATTTAGACATATATTAATGTAACGATATATATAGTCTATGTATACTACAAACATGATTTGCTCTAAGTAGACAACAAATACAACAAAATATATATAAAAAGGTACCTCAAATCAGTGGCAAGTGTAGGAATTGTGACAATGGTGCAAATATGGATTTATATCATGCATCCGAGAATGAGTCATTGCTCTTCAAAATCAACCATAAGAAACCTGAAAAAACAAAGATGTGGAGAGTAAAACTTAGACCATGATATAAGGTATATATGATAAAACGCGTAAGAGAAAGGACTACATAACTTGCAGAAATTTGAGTGCTGCATAATAATGAATAATGTGTTGAATGAAGACAGATCTGAGTTCGACAAAAAAAAAAAGACGTATCTGATTGGTTTGGTAAATATATGAAAAAAAATTAGAAGAGTTGTTGATTTAGAGGGTGAAACCATCGGAACAATAATCTATGATCGGCATAGTCTGCAACACAAAATAAAGAGAAAATTGATTGGTAATAATAAGAAACAAAAACTACATAGGAAAAGAGTCTACACAAACAATGAATAACACCAGAACTCAGGAGAGTCGGTGATGATTTAGATTGTGAAATCGTTGAAATAAGAATCCTAATCGGGAAGGTCTGCAACATAAGGATAAAGAGTAAAATTGATTAGTAATGAGAAAAACAGAGAGTATATAGGAAAATGGTCTACGTAACAGTGAATAACTAACCAAAAATAAATTCCCGCTGAAAACGATAGTGGTGGTGGCGGGGGCGAAAAAACACCGGAACAATGAAAAGAACATGCAGAGGACAACAAAATTAGAAGGAGAAGGAGAGGGTGAGAGAAAGGGAGAAAAAATAAATGAATATGGGGAGGAGAAGATGGAAGATTAATATGAAAGAGAGATAGATAATAATGAAAAGTATAGATGTTACAGAATTATAACATGAAAAGGTGAAAGGAAGAGAGAAAGAGAGATGCGCGTGAGTTTGTGTGTCAGAAGGGTAAAGTTAGATTTATGTAGAATAATATGTATCATATCATCAGACTACATAGTCATGCTAGATTTCTAATTAATGTTTTTTTGTATGTTATCTCGAACAATTACCCTTTTAAAAATGTGTATGGAAACTGAATTGTGTAAGTGGTCTAATCCCTCTACCCATATTTTTAGCGGGACTTCCATTCGTAACCTTAGCCTTTACTCTTTAAATTCAATCCATTTTCATGTTGATTTTACTAAATCAATTGATTGTTTCTAGTCCACTGACAGAGCTTTTCAATCATTTTCTACTAGTTGAGAGACTAATGATGTCCCAATCACCTATTGATGTCCCTATAACATCGTGAATGCAAACTTATAAAAGTAAGCTATTTATTAGAGATATAATGTGAATTATCTATTAGGCTGGCCCCCAAAAGCAACCTCGATTATTATGTGGAGGCGATGGTCGCTGTATGGCTTATAGCGAGGAGATTGATGTTTAGCCTCACCGTCTACAAAATAATGCTATTTATCAAGTGTATTATTTCCTTTAAATGATATCAGTTTTACAAACCCGATCATGCAGATGTCATACAGTCCAAAGACTAGTTCTTAACTTAAGTAACTGGCACTCTATAACCCAACAATATATATACACATGATCATTTAGATTTCAAATCGTTACAGTTTACAACATAACAAAACAAAGTAGGTGAGAGAGTGTGTACATGTAGGTGGAATTGAAGAATAACAGGCCATATATATTTTGTGCTGACTTTTTCTATTGTAAAGATTTGTGGGTGGTCGATGGGCCTTGCCAGCTCCAAAAGACAATGAGAAGTTATGTAATAAATTAGTACTTCACTTCTACCATCTAACCAATAACCATATATATTATTGATTATTTAATACAAATTTCCTCCCTAACTAATTCAAAAAGCTCATATCCATTTTGATTTTTGAATGTGTGTATATGATTTTAAATTAGTTAGAGAGGGAATGTTAAAAACTATATTACATTTATAAATTAAAAAAGCATATATATATATTTAAACAACTATATATGTTTTTTAATATCTGTTACCTTAGGTCAAGCTGTTACTTAGATCATGCGCTCTGCATGCCAAACAAATAGCCATATAGTGGTAAATATAGATGACCTTTTAGTTCACGTGTCTGAGATATGGACGTATTTCCAACTACATTATTCGCATTTTACATCTCAATTTCTGTTACTAACTACTTATAGTTGGTTATAATCTTGTCAAATCTACTAATACACATATTTCAGATCAAATCATTACCAAGATTAGCCAAGACTTTAACATAACGGTTATGCTAGTAACATGGTAAGTTCACTTTAGCATAACGGTTGTGCTAGTAACATGGTAAGTTATTGTCTTTTTTAACATTGTGACACCATCTAGGTTCGAATATAACATAATGTAAAATTGTTGACAAAAAGAAAAATATCATTATCGAAATTAAAACTCAACGATTAATATTATATGTTTTTGGATGAAACACAATTATGAAGCTAGATATTAAATTGGCTTGGTAAGATATACATGGAGGTTATTGCCTTTTCTAACATTGGTTCTCAAACTTAAGACTTGATCTTAATTACTCTAAACCAAAATCATTTGCCTTTTTTTCTTTTTCCAAATGTATACAGATATCTAGGTGATGGGATAAAGAGAGTGGGGAGACATGCGTGAATTCTCCCTATCTGTTTTTTGGGACAAGTATACTAAGTTTTGTGATTCTCTTTAATTTGGGGTCGGTGGTACGGCGTGGACACAATTATACAAAAGGTCTATTCATCTACTAATGGTATGCTTTTTGTGTTAACTGTGCTGAGGTATTTAATCCAGATCAATGGACTCGAAGTTAACTCGGATTGCTTTTTTTTACGTAAGAGCCTCTCAAGTCATACTTTCATCGATAATTAAAAAAAAAATTTGAACTCGAATTTTAATCAATAAGAAAAATACAAAAGCGAACTAAACCTTCATGAGTTTTTATATCATCTAAATTTTAAAACGCTTTAAATTCAAATCCAAACTAACACCAGATTTATATTTTATCGGACAAAATCCATCCATACTAAATTTATTGTGTTTTGGTTTTATTCATCTTGTAAATTGTAAACGTTGAACCAAAACCATGTGTTAAGAGAAACTAGTTCGTTCACGTGGCTACGGCATATACTACCAAGTATAAGGATAGTAACGTTTAGAATAAACAAATAAAATTAAAAAATCCATCAACTCAGAGTCGTGTTTAGAATGTTAATATCCCCGAGAGAACTATAAATATAGGCGAGAGGCAGTCTCAGTAGAATCATATAAGCTTCTTCTCCTCCAATAATCACAAATCTCTTTCATAACAATCTAATGATATCACTCGAAAGCAGAGGAGGTGCTTTATGCCTCCTCCTTGTGTTGGTGTTCTGCTCGGCCGTTCATTCTCTCGGCAGCAACGTTGAGGTCGTTGGCTACGCGGAAGCCAGTAAAATCAACAACCCTAATGCATTCACAGGTCTATAAAACTTTATACGTAATGCTTTGTAATCTTATATGACATGGGAAGATCAAGTGCATGGTGTACTAATAATAGATTAGCACATTTCTTATAACTTTTCCTGTTTTCTTGATACTAAAACACATTTCTTATATATGATTTAATTTACACCCACTTAGTATTATTGGGAATCTTTGGCGCTTCATATACCTGACGTTTTTGTTTTATTGAACTGGTGGATAGGACTCCGAGTGACGATAGAATGCAAAGAGGCCGAGACAACAGGCCATTTTGTAACTAGAGGAAGCGGAGAAGTTGACAAAACAGGAAAGTTTAGTCTCAATATTCCTCATGACATCGTCGGAGACGACGGAAACCCAAAAGAAGCTTGCTATGCGCAGCTTCAAAGCGCTTCTGGCAAGCCTTGCCCTACTCACGATGGCCTCGAGGCCTCCAAGATCATGTTTTTGTCGAAATCCGGTGAAAACCACGTTTTGGGTATCAAACAAAATCTCAAATTCTCACCGGAATTTTGCGCGTCAAAGTTCTTTTGGCATATGCCTAAGTACCCTTTGCCTAAGACCAAGAAGCCTTGTCCCCCAAAGGTAAAGCTTCCACCGCCGGTGCCAATCAAGAAGCCACCGGTCGTGACCCCAAAGAAGCCATGTCCACCAAAGGACTCACATAAACCGTCGGTGCCTATCCACAAGCCACCAATGGCCCCGAAGAAGCCTTCCCCACCTAAGACCCCAAAGATTGCGAGCCCACCGGTCCACAAGTCACCCGCGGTGATCCCAAAGAAACCGTGCCCGCCTAAAGCTCCAGTGCCGATCTCCAAGCCGCCGGTTGTGGTGATCCCGAAGAAGCCATGTCCACTTCCTAAGCTTCCGCCGATAGTGATTCCAAAGAAGCCATGTCCACCACTTCCGCCGTTTCCCAAGTTTCCGCCTTTCACACCTAAGTTCGGGAACTGGCCTCCTTTCCCTAAGCATACTTGAAAAGAAATTCAACTATTCTCTCTTTCTTGTTCTGTGTTTTACGGAAGTGTGTTATACAAAAAAAATGAATATTCCTTTGTTGAATTCTATGTAGATGTTTGTTGTTTCTCTATATCTTTACACTCCAAACAATAATATTTGGTTTTCCTTTTGTTAAATAAAATATGTAAATTTCTTTTCAATGAAACTTGTTTTTAATGATTACGAGAATTATCAATTCCTTTTCTTTTGTTTCTGTTTTTCGTCGCAAGAAATCTTGGACCATCCATTGGTTCGAATCCCATAAGAGATTCTAAACATATTTAAGGGTTTTTAATGAAAAAACCCTCAACTTTCCCCGGATGGTAAATAATCCTCTCAAGTTTTTTTAGTGAAAAATCCCCTCAATTTTTACAGTGAAAAATTTCCTCAACTACAACTCTGTTACGAGTTACAGTAGACGTCGGCGAGGGTGAAGACAGTTTGGGAGTCCTAGTTTCAAAAGCGAATTAATCATTGTTTCGCCGTTTTCGAGTATTGGATTTTAAAAAACATATCTAATTTTCTTGGTTCTACGGTTTGAAGATGATGAGGTACTTTAAATTTGTTAGGTTTGTTATTGTATTTATACATCGCTTTTGACAAATACTGAATTTTGGAAACCAAAGACAACAAAGTTTGATTTGCATAATAACAAATAAATAATCACTCTTCTCTTCCTATTAATCGTGGAAAGCCACAAGAAAAAAGGTGAACAGATAATGAAGTAAACAATATGAATTAAAAATGACTTGTCGTTTGCATTTATATTTATAAACTTCCATCAACTAGGAATAAATTATTCTTCTTCTTTTGTTCTTTTTGCTCTCTTTAACCGATATATATATATATATAATAGTTTTTAACACACTTTATGATGTTTTTTTATTGAAACAACTTGTTGTTTTAGTTATAACTCACACGCCTTGTTGTTTTTTTACAGAAAACAATAAAACTTTTTGGGTTAAACGTTACTATAGACGAAAGGTAGATTTCATTAACGGATTGTAGTTGAGGGGATTTTGCACACAAAAAATAGTTGAAGGGATTATTTACGATCTAGAGAAAATTGAGGGTTTTTTTCATTTAAAACCCCATATTTAAATGTTAAATCTCTTATATATTAGAGCATTCCCATTGGACAACTCCTCATGGATGTCTTCAAATAAACAAATAATAAATGTGAAAAAGGTAAGAAAGAGAAAGAGGATAATGTCTTCCGAGAGACATAAGACAACCCCATTTAAAGACACAAAACCAAATCCCACAATATAATTGGTCCAAATTTCCTTAAATAACCCAAAATTTAATCATAAAATTAAATTGTATTATAATATTATTAAATATATTTGAAAGACATCATGAATTCAGTATGACCAATGAAGATGGTCTAAGATATACAGTATTAGGGGTTGTTCTGTATTTTGGGAGTGTTGGCACTGAAAAATCAACCAATGATAATGCACCATGTCATCTATTTTTACAAAAGAAATCCATTTCAGCTATAAATTCTCGGTAACAATTCACTTTATTTGGGCCTATCAAACATAGAGAGTTACTAACTCACAACCCTAGCTCTAAAAATTGTGTCTCTCTCTTCTCCGGTGGCTGGCATCCTTTTATTGCCACCGGAGAGACTTCGTTTTTTGTCTTTTCTCTTCTGTCGGTGTTATCTTTTCGGTCATATCGTGCGGCGTGTAGTTTCCTCTGGTAGGTTAGGGCTTATGGTTTCCCTGGTAGGTTAGGGCTTATGGTTTCTCTGGTAGGTTGGGGCTTATGGTTTTCCCTGGTAGGTTGGAGCTTATTTCTCTTTTCCAGATAATCACTATGGAGATAGAGCTTATGGCTGGGGTTTTCCATCGGTTTCCCCTTCTTGGGGCTTATCTTTTTTAAGATTCGAAAATTCAAGAGTCAAAATATTGTTTGGATTCTCTGTTTTAAAAGAAGAATTTTCATGGTTTCAAGATCAGATTGACCTTAATGGTTGGCTCAGTAGTATCTAGATAACTTTATTTAGGTTTGTGATATTAGAGTTTTTATGATTTTGATTTATTGTTTCTTGTATTCTTTGATTGCTTATTTTCAATAATACTGATCCAAATGATTAAAAGAAAAAAAACATAGAATTAGTTTGTTAGAATATTTTTCCACGCCATTACTAATAAATATATGATACACAAAAGTTTACCTTTTGTATTAACCGCAAGAGCACAGCTAATGCGATGTAGTACTTAGGGATCGAATCCACAAGGACCAAAATTATGCAAACTAATTTAATAAATTCTAAATAACTTAGGACAGAGGTTTTAACTACTAACTATCAACTACTACTGGTTTGGGTTTTTTTTTTAACTATTAATTGGCAAGACTAGGCTTAGGGACTTCAGATTTAGACTAAAAA
>OVAP01004008.1:0-15426 GCA_900406295.1 Aurinia saxatilis | reverse complement strand
TGATTTAAATTTGATTAAAATAAAAAAGGAAGGAAGGGTAGAAATGAGAAAAATTTATTGTAGAATAAATGAAGGGTATATAGATTAAGGAAGGGATATTTAGATTTTTTTTTTGGTCAAAGGGGTATATCAGAACTTGATTCGTGGAATGGAACAATGACTCAAATGCTCTCTACAAGGAGATAAATGGCTAATACACTCGTGTTATGTTTTGAATTTATTAAATATTATTTTTAAATACAAATATATAGCCAATTGTCATTAAATCGAGGAGACAACTGAAATTACCGACCCGACTAAAATAAATCTATCCATTTTGCCAATTATTAGGATCTGTTCGGAGTCAAAACTGAGTTAAAAGAAATCGCAACTTATAATCGTTTAAACCATGGTTAGATTAATTTTTTTGGTTTAAGGTAACCAAAACCAGTAAAAATCCCCTGATCAAAGATGTAAGCAATCCTAGATCCAACTTTGCCTTCTCATATCTCCTCATTTTCTCCGTAACTCATTGTCGAGAGAGGAAGAGGTGGGTTATGTGGTTCCATTTGATTCCTATCAGTCAATCAAATCAAACCAAACGGGAAGAACAACTAGAAAAATTAGAAGGATTCGTATTCGATTGGTTTGTTATCAGAGGAAATTGTGTGAGATTGTGCATGCAATGGCGCCCAAAACTAAGAAGTCGAAGAAGTGTAAATAAAAGGGGACAACGGGAAAGGTTCGGGAACCTCCAGTGGAGATTCTCGAGAAGATTCCGACGGAGAATGCGGAGAAGACTCCTCCAGTGGAGAGTCCCGAAAAGATTCCGATGGAGAGTCCGGAGAAGACTCCTCCACCGAAGAGTCCCGAGAAGACTCCTCCACCGGAGAGTCCCGAGAAGACTCCACCGGAGAGTCCCGAGAAGTCTACACCGAAAGAAAACGAAGAGGAGAGTGAGGAAGACGAAACCATAAAAGATGGAGAGAACCAAACTGAAGATAACCGCGATGAAGGGG
Organism: Aurinia saxatilis; assembly: GCA_900406295.1. Taxonomy (NCBI): domain Eukaryota; kingdom Viridiplantae; phylum Streptophyta; class Magnoliopsida; order Brassicales; family Brassicaceae; genus Aurinia; species Aurinia saxatilis. Next base: position 14,428 of record OVAP01004008.1, on the reverse strand, counting down.
AGACAGAGGACTCGGAGGTATGAAACTTATTTTGGGAGTTGTTTTGGAAATTTGTTTTGTATTTAGAGTTTAGGTATAAGTTGAGTTAATTTTGATTTTAGGGAACTGATACTGACAATGAAAGCAAAGCAATGCTACCATTGGAGATGCACTTCCCGAGTAGCGAGTACTCGAACCAACTGAAACTTGTAACGAGGTGTATAACTACAAGGCCGTGGAGGAGTTGGAGAAAATACTAGATGATGAGGAGTTGAGATGGTTCACAAAGCACCCACAGTTTGGTCATTTTTTTCACATGCCTAAGGACTCCAACCATAGGACAATGGGCATGTGGATGCTCCTCCTCCGCAAAGCCTTGATAGATAAGAAAAAGGAAGTTTGGTTTGTGGTGAATGGTGTTCCGGTGAGATACTCAATGAGGGAACACGCCCTACTGTCTAGATTAAACTGCAAGACATATCTAGCTGGTTATAAAGAGCATGGTGATAGAGGGTTTGTTGACAAGATTTTCAAAGTCAAGCAGAAAGACAAAAAAGACAAAAGAGTAACTTATGAGGTAATCCGAGATAAGTTTCTTTCAATGACCACTCGCAGCCCCGCCAGATTGCAAGTCAATGTACTTTACTTTCTAGCTAGTGTAATTAAAGGGAATGCAAAGCAAGGAATAGGAGCAATGGAGGTAGAACCTCTGTTTTTGAAGTATGTCAGTGATCTGGAGTGGTGCAAAACTTTCCCCTGGGGTCGTCTTTCATTTGAGGACAATATGAAAAAAATCGAACATACAATGGAGAGCTGCAATGGGGGTTGCCAAAACATCATGGTGCTTTCCAAGTTTCGTAATTCCTTTGGAGGTATGCGGATTTAATTTAGCAAATGAATTTGATTTTACTAATGTGCATATTTGGTTATTTGATAATGTGAACCATAATTTTTATTATGTGTTATATATAGCTTCTAGCATATGAGGCTATTCCAGCGTTGAAGATGAAATTTAGGGAAGAGGTTGCGGATGTGGCCAGTGACTGCCCTACGATGTGTAAGTCAAGGTTCAAACAGTCGGGAATGAAAGGTTTTTCCCTACCATAAATTAATGAAACACTTGGTAAAACAAAGGTAAAGTAGTTGTTCCTGGTTATTTCTGCTTATCCATGTTTTTGTTGTTTGTATTTTGGTAGATTGTAATGTATTTTATGACAGGATATCTGGAGTATCATTGCTCTAAACTCGGATGAGTTTCCCCTTTTGATGCATAACACGAAGTTGGAGGAGGATGATTGTTGTGATGCGGTTGTTGATGGTTGGAAGAAGTTACTAGATGATGGGAAAATGATTTGTTTGAAATATCTATTCAAAAAGATGTGGAGGGACGAGATAAAAAGAATATCAAGGAGAAGCAAAAAGCGAAAGGAAAAGGGAAAGGTAAGGCGAAGGAGAAGGAGAGTGTGGATTCCACCGATGAGCTTAAGGAGATGGTGAAGGCTAGATTTGAAAACATAAGTGAGTTGAGTGAAAGCTTTGCTACAAATGTGGAAGGTAAGGTTGCTTCCTTAGATACAAAAATTGCGTATCTAGAAGCGGAATCAAATAGATAGACACCAATGCGCTTCAGTTCAGGTTGGCAGCCTACATGTGAGGAGCATGTTGAAGGGGAGGCTGATGCAGAAAAGGAGACAGAAGCTAGGGATGGTGATGGTGGACGTGGAGGAGATGATGAAGGTGGTCCTAGTAAGAAGATAGGTCCTTCACTTTACCCCCATAGGCCAACCACCAGAGCAACCAAGCGTGATAAGAAGGCATGAAGGCCGGAACTTGTTTGTTGTTTTCGTAATACGAAAATTTTTTGTGATGCTTGTGATTTGTGTGGTGTTTATGTGATGTTGCTTAAAAATACTATTATGTAAAACTTGTGTGATGATTTTGGATTACGATTTTCTAGCTTGGTTTTGTGTTGGTTTTTGGAAAATTTGTGTCATGTTTATGTGATATACAATACTGGTAAAACCAATTTTACCACTCAATTAACCCAAATTTTAGGATATAAAGGAATATTAGTAAACCAGTTTTACCACCCAATTGATCCAAATTTTAGAATATATTGGAATACTGGTAAAACCAGTTTTACCACTTAATTGACCCAAGTTTTGGGATATACAAGAATAGTGGTAAAACCAGTTTTACCACCCAATTGACCCAAGTTTTAGGATATAAAGGAATACTGGTAAAACCAGTTTTACCACCCGATTGACCCAATGATTTAGGATATACATGAATAATGGTAGAAACCATATGCGATGAAATAGAGGGAATTAGGTCATATTACACATAGTTTTTGAAGTAAAGGGAACTAAAAGACGAACTCGTAAAACAGATAAAGACCAGTTTTCCGGTAAAGAGACTAAAAAGAACATAATTATACGAATTAGGCAACCGGGTTCCTATGAAACCTCCAAACCCTCCAAACGATATCTTTATTCCTTTTTCCCTGTAAGCATGGTGTGAAGCTCCTTAAAACCATTTTCAGACTTTTCAATTCCCTTCTTAAGCTCCTTAAAACCATTTTCAGCATTTTCAAGTCTCTCCTTAAGCTCTTTCATATCTTGAACACAACCTTGAATCTTTAGCTAAATCTTGTCCCGAAAGTAGATGACATTAGCCCACATCATCCGAGGGTCAACATACTCCCCATCATTGCCAGAAGTAATGTACCCAGTCCGGTCATTTAGTGTCTCTATTTCATTTTTCATATCCGAGACTTCCTCCTCCATTGCCTCATCCCACCAATGACGAGTGTGATAACCTGGATTGCCTGGGAGCTAGAAGCAAACAGAGTTAAATCGAAAAAAATAATAATTAAGGTTTCTAAGATAAAGATCAAATTCGCAAACCTCCATCGCATCAATACAGACGAAGTATCTCCTTCCTGTGTGAACACCGGTTGTCTCTGTTTGAATAGTCACCGGAGCATGACACAGTACCTGCCATCAGGTCCCATGACACAATACTCAAGCCTAAACGAGTTCAACTCATCCACTTCCAGCTTCGATGCTTCCTTACATGTAACATGAAATTTGTTCTCCACAACCGGCACCATCTTCCTCGAGCTCGATCCACTTGCAACTTCCTTCCTGTATTTGTCAAACCACTCCACCAATTTTCCAATGATCGCATCAAGCATAGGCAACAAATAGTAGGACCTTGCTTCCTTGAAAACACTATTTAGAGATTCAACAATGTTAGTGGTATCAACGTTGTACCTTGCTCCGGGGAAATAACACCTAGCCCATTTTGACTCCACACTTCGATCCAAATATTCTGCTACTTTCAGACACTTTCTCCTGAAATCCCCATACTCCTTGAATTCAACCTCTGTTTAAATTTGAGCTATCTCTCTGAATTTCACAGCATAATCTCCTTTGTTGACGTTATAAGCTTTTCATATCACATTTTGGGACAAATGGTACGTATAATATCCATGGTCGGCCGTCGGGTACACATCACAGACTGCCTTGATCAGACTTGCATTTGTCACTAAGGAAAACCAATTTTGAATCATCTGCCACAACAGTTTTAAGCATACTAAAAAACCAGTTTCAACTAGCATCTTTCTCACCATTAACCACACCAAATGCAATTGGGTAATGGTGATGATTAGGAGCATGAGCTGTGGCAAATATTAGCATACCACCAAGCTTTAGAAAAGTAGCATCCACACAAAGAACCTTCCTCATGGCCTTAAATCCTTCAAGGCAAGCTCCCACACCAACAAATAAGTACTTGAACCTGGTTTCTTCATCCAACACATACTTTGTTTTAGTACCAATATTAATCTGCTCTAAAGCGTGCAAATACGAAGGCAACAACTTATAACTGTCTTCATAACTACCACACACATAACTTGCAGCCATTTTTTTCCCTGTCAATGCCGTAAAGTATGAGACATCCACTCCAATTTTCGTATGAATACTCTTCATGATACATCTTGGGGGTGGAGTTTCCAATTGACCCGGATACATTTCTTGTAAAAAGGATGCAACTAACTGTTGTGTGTCTTTCCTTTTGTGCCTAGTTGTACTCGCAGTTGCACGAGAGCAAGAATGCATATTCCAGTATACATTAACCACCCATGGATAATCCGCTCCATTTGAGTGTTGGGGTCTAGACACTCGCAAAAACCAATTACATCCTTCCTCACGACATTTCACCACATATCTCCAACTATCTGTATTTAATACTTCAGAGGTCAAAGAATGCGTCATATGCAGCTCTCAACACAAAATTTTGCACCGTCTCCTTTTTCTTAAATTCTTGCCCCAATTCCAGCCTTGTACCATCTCCCCATTCCTCTATAAATTGACTCTCCTCTGCTACGCATGGAAGCGCAAGATATTCTTCCACACCCTCATCGAAATGCAAATGACCATCCTCATCCAAACTATCCTCCCCAAGGTCCTCACCATCTCCCGTGCCAATAATATCCATTGTCTCATCATCTTCCTCTTCCTCTTCCCCCTCCTCTTCTACTTCAGCGCAAAGAATCATCAAACCATCTTCACCTCCAATAACTGAATTCTCTCCATAATTACCAAATGAAGTTACTCCCTCCCCTATTAAAGCTTCCCCTACACACTTATCTACTTCCACATGCAGACAACTTCTTTTTGTTCCACTTTATCAGTGGACGATAGGTAACCATCCACATCATCATCATCCAAGATGTAGGATTGTTTCCTAGCTCTCGCTACCAATGGAATGTAGCCCAGTCTCAGTTTGTTCTTCCCTCTATCTAATCCAATTTTCCAAAATATCTTATCTACTAACATAAAAAATGTAATATCCTCTACACATGATGTCTTGAATGTCAAAGAGTAAACTTGAGCTTCTTTTGAATTCCATACATATCCATCACTTGTCTCTTTGTAACACCCTTCATATTCGCAATGAACGACCATTTTCACCATTTTATCCTGAAAAACATAAAACATGAGCTGCATATTAGCTCCTAAATACTTATTCTTCAATCGAATTCCCCTAATAATTGTAATACCAATATTGGAGTGGAGATCCCACCTCAGTTCAACAGCTCACACACCAGAGATGGGATACTCGCAACGAATTTGGTTAAAATTGGTGGTTCCCGCGGAGCCAGCTTCAGTCCCGCTTAATGCTTAATGTGCAGCTTCGATCCCGCTTCGTACGTCTTCTCCCTCTGGAGGAACTTCTTCTTCGCACAGCTCGCTCGCCCCTCTCCTCTCGCTCGAGCTAGTTGGGAAAAAATGGGAAGCTGGATTCCGATCCCGATCCGATCCCGGAAATTATTCCCGTGAATTGCAAATGGAAAAAAAAATATTATGTGAATATTGGGGGTGAATATTGGGTTCGGTTTATTGGTTCGGAAGCCCCATTGGTTCATTGGTTCACATTTTTCGGACCAAATGTTTTCAATTTACCAAACCTTTAAAAAATCCAAAACCAAAACCAGAAAAACTGAGGGCAAAAAGGGTTTTACAGCGTTTATTAGTTAAGAGGAGTGTCTTAGATCATAGAGGAGTATGCTAGAGAGGAGCATCAACAGATTGGAGCATTTCAGCACTTGGCCCGTTTGGAATCACACTCCCCTGCGCATTAAAATTGTTAAAGTTAGGCTCCCTCAATTATTAGGTGTGAAAAAACTCTTCATTTATGGAAACTTTTTCTTGTTCATCTCTTTTTATAGTTTTTGTCTTTCGGATAGTTGGTGATCGATCATTAAATTTTTTTAAAAATTGATGAACATGGTAGTTTTTGAGTTTATAATTTGCTAAAAGGTAGTTTTTGAGATCTTTGTTGAATGAGTAGTTTTAGTTTAATAAAATAACCTTCTTAGCCTTCAATTGATAATAATAATTTTTGGTTAAATATTAAACTAAACCAAAAATAAATAAATCAAACCAATAAGTAAAAACAAATTATGGCAATACACGCAATAGAAATTCGAAAGCTTACTTCTGTTTTTTGTTTTTCTCCCAAATCTTCTATCTAGGGTTCTTCTTGTTTCATCTCTCTGATTTTGATAATCATCCATAATCAATTATCAGTTCTATTGTCATCCACCATCCATTATGGTAATCTTCTATCATCTATTATCCACCTTGATGCTCATCCACCATCCACTATCCACTTTTGTAATCTTTCATCATCCACCATCCACCTTGATGCTCATCCACCATCCACTATCCACTTTTGTAATCTTTCATCATCCACCATCCACCTTAATGCTCATCCACCATCTAGTTTAATCATCCACCATCCACCATCCACCATCCACCATCCAATACCACATTCTTTTTGAATTACTACGAACAAAGAACGATCACTTTTACCGTGATTCTGTTTTCGGAAAAAATTTACGAAACAAAATTATAAATATATAATAAACCAGTAAATATATTATGCCCACTAAACAAAATGGTTTATGTTTTTAACCCTTTTAATGAATTAGACATAATAGGAAATTCACATTGAAAAAACAATGAAGACTACCTTAAAAACTAATTACAAACTCAAAACTACCATATTGCCTAAAATTCTCTAAGATTAATCTAATATACATTAACCAAAATGTAAAAAGAAAGTTTCCGAGAGTTCTAGGGTTCCCCTGCGCTCTATGCGTTGCTTCTCCGAGCGGTGATTTAGATCACTATTTTCGGTATAAATCTTTTCAATCTTTCAAATCTAAGCTTAATTAGCTCACCCACTACTTACTCAAAATACTCGTGATGGATCGTTCGGTTTGGGAATAAATGCAAAGATTAACGATTATATCTCAACAATCGGCTCTTTGATTGAGTCAAGAAACGCATCAGCAAGTTCGTTGTCTGAATCCTATATATCATCATCCTCACCCCATGAAGAATGCTCTGCCTGAAGCCTGGAAGATGACGGGTCGGATCCAGTCACATACAACAAATGAAGGTCTTGTCCAATTCTATTTCCTGCAGAACATCGACTGATGGCGGTATATGAAGGTGGTCCCTGGACGTTCAAGGATTGGATAGTTGTGGTCGATCGATGGACGAACGGAAACAATCCGAAATTTATTCATGTTCTTTACTTCTGGGTACGTATCTTAAATCTACCCTATGATTACAAAAATGGAAAGGCAATCATGGAGATATGGAATTCACTTGGAGAAGAAGCTGTTGATTTCAACATCAAGGAGGCAGGAGGCAACAAACCACCAAAAGCCTGGGTTAAAGTTCGTATGTCAATTCATCAAAAATTGGTCTTTGCAAGATTTGTAGATTTCTATCCTGGAGAACCGCCAGTCCTTTTGGAATTTACATACGATAAACTTCAAAAATCCTGTCGTGGCTGTGGTGCTTTGGACCACAAATTAAGAGACTGTCAAGAAGTTCTCAATGGTCAACAATCTGCTCAGTCCAATTCTCATGTTCCACTTGAAGGTCAGAACATTGAATACCACCGCCAAGAAGATATGGATGATGATGAAGATGAGCAAGGGATGCAAGAGCAAACGGGACCATTCAGAGACATTGAGCCCGAGAACTCACAAGTCAATAATATAAAAAGATATCAAGGGAGGAGATCATACATAAGAATCATTGAGGATTTTAGCCAGGACCAAGACATTCCAGGAATTGGTAAGCCTATCTATGGACTGCCAGGCCCATCGTCTGCGGGGCCAATTGTCATCCGTGAAGAGGGATCCTCATCATCTAGAGGTTCCAAAAGAAAAGCAGAGGATCACGATCCAGAAGACCTCAGTCCGTCTAGAAGACAAAGAACCAATGGTTCATGGAATGAAGAGGGGTTGGTGGCCCAGCAAGGGTCATCAACCCATAACCAATGAGGCTCATGCACTGGAATTGTCAAGGGTTGAGGGATACGCTATTAAAAGATATCATAAAAACTCACAATCCTGATGTCATATTCCTCATGGAGACAAAACATGATAATGTCTATGTAGATAATATTAATTTGGAATTAGGATATGCTAATAGCTTTTTGGTACATCCTAATGGACTTAGTGGGGGGGGNTGGGGGGGGGGGGGGTTAGCTATGTTTTGGAAGCAGGAGATAGATTGTTTTTTTATTGTACAAAGTTATGGCTTCTATCTCACTATCCTTAATGTTAAATATGGAAATGTATGATTTAGTCTGTATTATATATATGGCCATCCAATTAGGAAATATAGGATACGATAATGGTCCTGGTTAGCAGAAAAACTACAAGCAAGTTCTAGTGGAGGTAATCCCAGGCTTTTATTGGGAGATTTTAATGATATAAAATGTAATAAGGAAAAGAGGAGAGGTGGATGGAGAACAGATTATGCCTATGCTCACTTCAGAAATTTTCTTGCAGAAACAGGGATGCATGATATTAAGATGGTGGGAGGAAAATTTACATGGACAGGCAAGCACTACAAGCATAAGATCAAGACCAAAATTGACAGAGTAATGGCCAACGCAGAATGGTTGGACCTATTTCCTAAAGCCTTTGTAAAAGCATTAAGATGGGGAGGATCTGACCATAGGCCACTCATGATGACCATGGAGAATAAAGTCTGGAAAGGGAAGAAACTATTCAAGTATGACAATAGATGGAATTCAATTCTAGAGGTGAAGGAAGTCATAGCAAATGTCTGGAAGGAAGAACATGGAAAATCTTCTGGAATCAGTTTCTCTGATGCTATCAAGAGTTGTAGAGCAAGATTATCATAATAGAGATCAAAGACTCAAAACAACTCGCACAAACAGATTGAGGAGCTGAAGGAAAAGTTGCATAAAGCTCATGAAGATAATGATGCTAATGATACCAGAATTGCTGAAATAAACACAAAGCTTGCTCATCAATACCAACAGGAAGAAGCATACTGGAGAGCAAAGAGCAGAGTCTTATGGCTTCAGTCAGGTGACAAAAATACCAATTTTTTTTCACTTAAAGACAAAACAGAGAAGGAGTTTTAATAGAGTTACACTAATTAAAGACAATGAAGGGAGGGCATGGAATGAAGATACAAACATAAGGAGAGTCATTTGCAGCTATTTTGAAGACATCTTCAAGTCACAGAATCCAGCGCCAAGTTTCTCAGATCTCCCGCAAATCCAACCCAAGGTTACTTCTGAAATTAATTCTCATTTAACAAAAATGGTAACTAATGAGGAAAATTTTCAAGCAATAAAACAGATGAACCAAGATAAAGCTCCAAGGCCTGATGGATTCATTGGTGACTTCTATAAACATCATTGGGACAACATATGCCAAGGTTTGTGTATTTATGTAAGAGATTTTTTCATTAATGGCTATCTGGACCCTGAGATTAATCATACACACATCTGCCTTGTCCCTAAAATAGAGAATCCACTAGAAGTTAAGGACTTCAGACCTATTACCTTGTGTAATATTGCGTATAAGTTAATTTTAAAAATTCTTGCAAATAGATTGAAGCCATGGATACATACTATAATATCAGAAAATCAATCTGCTTTTATTCCAGGAAGACTAATTACTGATTATATTATTATCACTCATGAACTCATGCATTCTCTCCATACTAGACATTTGAAGCATCCTTTTATAGCCTTAAAACTCGATATAGCTAAGGCTTTTGATAGAGTAGAATGGAGCTACCTTTTGTATATGATGGAGAAACTGGGGTTTGACAAAAAATGGTGCGAGTGGATTAAAACTTGTATCACAACAGTTTCTTATTCAGTTTTAGTGAATGGGCAGCCTACAAAGAAAATAATTCCTTCTAGAGGTATTAGGCAAGGTGATCCCATTTCACCTTATCTATACTTAATTTGCGCAGAAGGCTATCCCTGATTATTAAAGATCAAATAGTTAAGAAAAATTTGCATGGATTTAAAGCTGGTAGAAATGGACCATCAATATCACATATGCTATTTGTTGACGATTATATTTTATTTTGCAAAGCAACAGAAGGGGAGAGTAGAAAGATAATGGAGATACTGGAAACATATGGTGATATGTCTGGCCAGAGAGTCAATTTCTAGAAATCTTCCATCCATTTTGGTAAAGGTATTGCTCCAGAATTAAAAGCAGCTATTAAGAGTATTTTAGGAATTAAAGAAACAGAGAGTTTTGAAAGATACTTGGGATTGCCAGACATGATAGCTAGGAGTAAGAATAGTACTTTTGCATTTGTAAAGGAAAGAGTCTCGAAACAGATTCAAAGCTGGTATTCAAAACTTCCCTCAATTGCTGGAAAAGAGATATTAATCAAATCTGTTGCAATGGCTATTGGAACTTAATGCATGAGCTGTTTTCTTTTACCAAAGTGCTTAATAGCAAAGATCACTTCATTATTTAGTAAATATTGTTGGGCTTCATCTGAACATAAATCAAGTATTCCCTGGGTATCCTAGTCAAAATTAACTAAATAAAAAATGCAGGGAGGCTTAGGATTCAGGAATCTCAAAGACTTCAACATTGCTCTCCAGGCAAACAAAGTTGGAGGTTACTTCAAAATCCAGACTCATTGTTGGTCAAGGTATTAAAAGCAAAGTACTTCAGGAAAACATCTTTATCTGATACAAAAGTCAAAAGTAATGCAAGCTATGCTTGGCGTAGCTTGCATCAGGGTATTGCTTTAATTGCTAAGGGTATTAATTGGGTATTGCGCTCGGGGAATACAATAGACCCTTGGCAAGATAAATGGCTGAAAGCAGATTGCACTAGAGCTGCAAGAGCTACAGATACAACTCCTATGGCAAATATAGAAGTGCAGGGTCTTTTTGTCTCAGGTACCACTAACTGGGATGACAAGAAGCTAATTTTACGGGTGCATCTGGAAGATATTCATCTCATCAAAAAGATACATCCTAGCAGAACAAAGAAGAAAGACAGGCTGAGTTAGGAACATACAAAAAGTGGAGAGTACACAGTACGTTCGGGCTATCACCTTGAAAACAGCAGTCAAGTACCTCTACCTGATCCTCAAGAAAATGAAAAAATGAAGGTTAGCAGCAAAATCTGGAGTTTGAAAATACCTCCTAAGTTAAAACATTTCCTCTGGAGAGTAATTCATACAGCCCTACCAGTTGCCACAACTTTGAGGAAAAAAAAAATTATCAGGGAGAGTAAATGTGCATTATGTGAGGATGAGGAAGAGACAATTAATCACTTAATGTTTAAGTGTAGGGTCTCAAAGGAGATATGAGAACTAGCTCAAGGGCTGCAGATTCCAGGTGATGAACTTAACACTAATTCTATATTACAAATCTGGAGTCTTAATTGGAAATGAATAGACCAGGAAATGTAAAAGCCCCTTTGTACCCTTTCATTGCGTGGTCCATATGGAAAATGAGAAATGAGAAAATCTTCAATGCTAGGAAAGTCTCAATTCCATATTCTATTAATAGAGCACTAGGGGATTTCATTCAGTGGGAAGAAGCTAAAGAACAAGAGTCGAATCAACAAGTTGTTCCGAATCAGTCAGAGGAAATTGCTAAAAATAACCCAAACATTTTCAACAACTCCAAAACTAACCTATCAATAAAAATTCTTCTAAAACTAACTTCTTCTATCTTTTCTATCCTTCTCAATTCTATATATTTACATTTGTGCCATTTATTTAATTTTTATTTTCATTATTTTAAACTAACAACTAACCTTTAACTTCTAAATATTTACATTTGTGCCATCATCTTCTTCCTTCAACATCCAACCACCATTTTTATTATCTCTTTTAACTCACTCAACCACAAAATTTTGGATCCGTATCTCTTATCCATCTAAATCTCTTATCAACATCTTTCTTTCTATTCTCTTATCCAAATTTCTCTCAATTTAAGTTTTTTCAAATTTTAAAAATGAAGAACACGATTTGTGTATAACATCGATCGAAACCTAAACGACCCAGATCTTAATCTAAGGTAATTTTCCAAATCCTTGAGTTTTCAAAACATTTTCCATCTATAAATTCCGATTTTTCCATGTTGTAGATATATTTACAAGGGAGACTTCCCAGGAAGTCTGCTATATATAATTACGAAGTAGACTTATTGGGTGTAACATCTAATTCAGTGCAGACTTCCTAGGAAGTCTGCTTTGTAAGTATATATTACAAAGTAAACTTCCTAGGAAGTCTTCTTTGTAAGTATATATAACAAAGCAAACTTCCTGAGAAGTCTGCTTTGTGTGCACATATAACAAAGCAAACTTCCTAGGAAGTCTGCTTTGTGTGCACATATAACAAAGCAAACTCTCTAGGAAGTGTTCTTTGTGTACACATATAACAAAGCAAACTTCCTAAGAAGTTTGCAGTTGGTCAATATATTACAAAGCTAACACACTTCACCGTATAAGTTAGTAATATTTCAATTTTTTTAATTTCAGGTAATGGTTCACATTTGTGTCATATTTGGGCAATGGGAGGTGAGGGAATCATGGCATTTCTTGGTGGATCCTCATAAAGGAGGAAAATTATTGGTTGTGGAAGATTCCATTACACATGAAGAACTTCTTCGGATGATACTAGTTGATTATAATTTGGATGTTCGAACCGATATGTTGAAGTTAAGTTATGCATTGCCATCTTCAATATTGTGTCACATGCCTCAAGACACTGCACCTATTTTTGTCACAAATGATAGAGCGCAACGTGGAATTTGTTATTACCATCTTCGGAACAACATAATCACAAAGTTTAAGGGAAAATATATCATGTATTTGGTGAAACGGACATTTGGGTTATTTTCACAAGTTCCCTTTTAATCTTTCTATACACATATTGACAAAAAGAGAAAATGGATCAAAATCAAAATAAGATTAGAAGCTATCTAATTTTTCCATTACAAGAAATTTGAAGTTAATTGCTAGTAATTAGAAAATCCAATTAGTGAATTTACTAAAGAGAGAGGTTTGACTAAGAGCGAGGAGCAGCCATTTGTTGCTTCTTTATCTTCTCGTCTGACTTCACCATACTGCAATTGCAAAGAGAGATTATTACAGTTGTTACATGGTAGTTCCATGTTGTGAATTTTGGTTAGTCAAACTGTGTGCTATTTTGTACTAAGTTGAAAGTTTTACCTGATATCATGAGGAGTGATGAATATCCACTGTGNCAACCAATGTGTCTAAGCTGATTTTCCTGCTGACTGCATCCTGAGGTTTCATAAACCGAAACATTAACACTTTCCTCTTAGAAGTTTTGTTATGGAAAAAATAAGCAAATGAGATTAAATTGTCATGTAATGTAAAAAAGAATGTTTACCATAAACACATCAAACTCATCCATTGCTCGAATTGGGGCCTCGGTCATACTGTGAAGAGCTAATGTGAAGCATAGAGTAGAGAAAGATCGCTCTCCACCTGGAATTTGTGACAACAGGAGGATTNGATTTGTGACAACAGGAGGATTTAATCAACCTTTAAAGCTGGCTAAACTTTACCAGCTTATACTTTTTCAATAGAGGAATAAGCTTCTACGGATTTAGCAATAAGAAAGTTGAATGTCCGACAAAACATAAAGGCAATAGCAAACAGAGCTAAAAATATTTCTTTCGTTCTTCATTTTTAAGGGCTTTAAATGCTTAAACTCGTATACTGAACCTAGTTTAGACCATTTTTGTTTTCAGGTTCAACTCTGGGGGTTTATATCCTAATTCATATAAAAATCGAGAACAAAGAAGCAGACCTGAAAGCCCTCTAGTGTCTCGAACAGCGCTGCTTGTTGCATCTTGAGGCATCTTAACCTGTTGAAGATATATTTTTTTCTCACATTACCCGCTAATGAAATGATACAGACACATCAGATGCACATAGTAGCATTATGGTGCCTGATACCTCTATGGACAAAGTTTTGTCTTCATAAGAGACTCTGAATTGTCCACTGATACCTTTCTTGCTTAAATGAGTGTTGAAACTGCATTGAAGATCAACAATCAAGGAAAATATCATATGAAAATCACATAACTGAAGCTAAACTATAAATTTATCCAATGTAATTACAAATGATGGGTAAGAGAATTCGTACTTCCAAGTTAATTCGCGCTTCAGAAGAGTTTTATTTCTTTGGAGCTTGCTCCACCGTTTAACTATCGCATCTTTGCAGACCTGATTAAACATTAATGCACATATTAAATAATTAGTACTGCGCGTATTAAATGGTTAATAAATTGCAGTCACATTGAAATTTTAGATAAGGAACCAAAAATATGTCAACAATTGCAAAGCTCAACCTTGAGTTTTTCTCGAAAGCTTTTGTAAAATTTGCGTTTCTTCCCAATCTTCTGTTCTTTTTCCTCGTGCATAAACCTGAGGTCCTCAATGGATTCCGAATACCTGCATCAACAAAAGATTAAAACCATATAACCTTGACATGCATTTAACGGGTACTTCAGTGTATGGGTAAATCACAAGGCACAGCAACTACACACTTTTCACTCTCCCGCTTCAGTCTAT
>OVAP01004007.1:3552-15427 GCA_900406295.1 Aurinia saxatilis | reverse complement strand
GGTTTCTATTGGCTTGCAACAGTCTCATCTCCTCCTTCATTTGTGCATTGTATGTAGCCATCTTTTTGAACTCCTCAAGCATTGCGGTTGAATCAAACTCTCCTGCCATTGTGGCTGTCCTTGGCGTAGCTGAGCGGTTGTTTTTCTTAACTTTCTCTAACTCGGTGTGATCTAGAAGCTCTTGAGAATCGTCACTCCTCAAATGCATACACCTGAAACACACAAAGAAAACTAGTTAGTAACTAAAAATAAAACCAAATAAATATGCAAATAAAAAGAATTCGAATAAAAACTAATATGCAAAGTTATTTGGTCCCCGGCAACGGCGCCAAAAACTTGATACACAAAGTTTTACCCTATGTATTTCTAACTGCAAGTGCACAGCAAATGTAGCTATAATACTTAAGGAACGAATCCCACAAAGACCAAAATAATTATGCAACTAGTCTAAATAAATTTTAAATAAATGCAAGTGATTGGTTTTAAGGTTTTTTACTGTAAACTATCACTAGGTATGGTTAAGAGGGGTTTTAAATCTATTAAAAGGCTGCTAGACTATTGGGAAGTTCAGTTAAGATGATTAACCTATGGCTGGAAATCGATCAGTGTCGATCGACACTATGATGGTGTCGATCGACACCTCTCGGACAGGAAGACATGTTTCAATTAATTCTCAGACGTGAAATCATGCAAGTCTATTGTTCAAGTCTCGTTGTGACATCCTAGATATGCATCTAGACTACCCAGTTCTCACTGTGATAACCTATATTAGCTAAGTTCAAGCAACATAATCTCTTAGTGAAACTATGAACCTAAACTAGCATGAAGATTAATGCCAATTGTTCAACTAGCTAGCAAGTTATGACCAAGTCTTCTTGAGAAACGACCTACTAGCTCTCTTAAGGTTAATTCCATGGATTTATCAATATTCTCATGTATGATAAATCACCCTAAATCAATTGTTTAAGAGGTCAACGCTAAACAATGCATTAAGAACACCCTAGAGAAGAATTAATATAAGAAACATGTAATCATGATGAAATCATGGTCAAAACATCCTAACCTACTGAACCCTAAGCCTAACAAGTGAATTACTCAGACATGGAGGAATTCATCAAGCAAATCAATAGAAAGTTATATGCATTAAGATAACTAAAAAGGGTCTATGAAATTCTCCCTTACACAAACTCTTAAAGATAAATTAAAGCACAAGCTTAAACAATGGCTGTAAAGAAGTATTTATAGGGACTAGGACAGATTTTAGTTTAAAGAATTTTCATAAAAGATTAAGAAAAAACTTCATCTTGAGATTTAAGGAAATCTTGCAATTTCTTTGTAGGTGTCGATCGACACCAAGGTGGTGTCCATCGACACCTCCTCTGTTTTCTTTCTTATTTTCTTCCTTTCCTTAATTTGCTCCGTTTTTCTCCATAATTCTTCTAGATCCTTCCCAAGCTCCAAAACCTCGTCCATGCACCTAAAATGACTCACTTGGACTCTAATAATAATATATAGACTCTAAAACATAAATAATTATATATTTATTACGAAAAAACGGTAAAATATGAGGTATATCATTTACGTTGGCTCCCAGGTCAGATAAAGATCGTGGGAAAGTTACTCCATTGATTTTGCAAGACAAGACGAAGTTTCTTGGGTCTTCTAACTTTTCTCGCATTCCATCTTGTAGTGTTGTGCTGCTTTCTTTGGATATCATCATCACTCCTCTTTCTATGGTAATACTGTTTGTAAATATCCCTTTAGATACTTTCTTAGAGAAGTTGTCATGCTGCATGCTTCCACAAGTGGCAAATTGATGACGAGCTAGTTTAGAGTTCTCTCAATCTTTTCTCCTCGTTTTCTTTCTTTTTGCTCTTACGTGCTAATGGGAAACGGATTCTGGGAGCATGTGTGGGCACTTCATCATCCTGTTGCAGGGTATTCTCCTTTGTATGTGATGTGGTTGGGTATTCATCAGGATATCTAGCGTTTTTGCTTATTGATACTGGATCAAGTAGTTCATCAGCGTCCTTAGGGTACTCCGACTCTTTATAAAATTTACCGTTTCTCAAGGTTACTGCTTGTAACTCCTTGTTGTTGTGGTGGCTGGGCCCATTCAGTACCGGACTTGGCTATCTTCCTCTGGAGGGCGATCAGGTCGTCCGTAAGTAGTGTTGTTAAGATTTCTCCTTCCTTAATCAGTCTGGAGAGATAGTCATCTACTTGCCTTATTAACTTCCTCTCCATTTTCTGCATTTCGTTGAAAAAATAAGTTATCGAATGGCTTACTTTGCTTGAACTGCGATAGTGCAAAAGTCGCCTCATTCATCTGGGCAGAGACGCAGTCGATCGATTCGTTCAAGGGATCGATCGGTGCGGGTCTGTGATCAATCGATAGGTCAGGGGTTGAGCTGGTCGGATTGAAACCTTGATCTTCATCGGCCTTGGTTTCGTCTTTGCAGGTTCGACCTTCGTTCTTCCCATTTTGCCTGACTCCAGACTTCGTAGGAACTATGCTTGCGAGTTCTGTTTTTCAATGAATGTCTCGAGCTTATCTTTGAGCTTTTGAAATTCCTTGATTAACACATAAGAGTCGTCCCTATGGTCTGCCAACTCTGATTCGTTGGTTTGATCACTGACGGTCATGTTCCTGATAAATTCGACTCCTGAAACTGCTGACCTTGTCGAGAAATCACCATTACTGGCAGTGTCCAGTGTCCGTCGGTGTCGGATGTGAATCCCTCTATAGAATGTGCTGAGAAGGTTTTCACTACTGAACCCATTATGTGGGCAGGCTCTAGTATATCATTCTAGTCGATCCCATGACTCATGAAATCTCTCATTTCTCCCTTGCTGGAATCTCCGAATCAGGTCTCGGAAGATGTTCGAACGAGAACTCGAGAAGAATTTGTTAACAAACACATTTTTTGCATTCTTCCCAGTCTTCGAATGTTCCATTTGGGAGTGAGCGAAGCCATCAAAGAGCTTTATTCCTTAATGAAAAAGGGAACATACGGCATATGCGTTTTCCTGGTGATATTTCATCGACTTGAGTGGTGATGCATATGTCTTCAAAACCGTCTAAATAGTCCATAGAATGTTCCGAGTCTAGGCCCTCAAACTTGCTTCGTTCCACCAGTGCCACTACTTGCGTTTTGATGTGATACTATCCTGTCCTCGGCTCCCGATTTTTGAAGGTTGAGCGTACTTAAAACGTCCCTCCGGGCAGGTCATAACCTGCAATTATGTGGAAGGGATTATGCATATTATTATACATATGTTTTTTTTTACAATGAAAATTGAAAAAAAGAAAAATGAAATGTGAAAATGAAAAATAGAGAATGAAAGGCTTAGTCTGGAGCTAGATTGTTATGCTAGTGGTCAACTGTTGCTCCCTGGAAACGACGCCAGAAAACTTGATTGGGATTTAGTTTTCGCCCAAAATATTTTCTGCAAGCGCACAACTCTCGCAGTAGTACTTAGGGATCATATCCACAGAGTGTAGAGTGTACGTAGTAGCACGTCCAAGTTCACTCGGCTAAGCAACAAAATGAGATGGTTTGTGGTTTTGATCGATCAACAATGTGAACTGGTCAATCGATTGAAACACCTTTCAGTCCATAGCAGATTATGCGGTCGATCGATCAATGCCTGAAAATGCTAAAAACAAATAAAACGTGAGAAAAGTCAATAATAAAGGCGTTAGGAAATCAGGCAATGCATCAGAGGATCACGGTTTAAATTATTCAAGGTAATAACTAATGTAAATCCTAGTTTAGGATATATAGTTTAAATCACTATTAACTGAATATCCTTATGGTCAAGTTTAGCCAATCTAGTTCAATTGGTATCTGAGTTAACTCTAACATATATCTTATCAGAAAGAAAACATATGAGCTGATCAATCAATTAATCTAGGCATTAAGTTCAGGAAATCAAATTCTTCTAGACTATAAATAGTAAAGCTTTCACTATCAAGTTTTGAATCTCTTACTTTAAGTGGTGTATTAGTGTATGTTTTATCATATGATTATATTAAGATATGATATGAAAGTAGGCCTATAAACTAATCATTACACAATCATGTTCCTATCTAACAAACCATGATTCCTCCTAGCAAGACCTTATTCCTAACTTAAAGATTAGTCAGACATAATAAGAGTAATCATGATGACAATAAAAAATTGCTTATTATAAAGAAGAGTTTAGAATAGCTTCTCTGAAGTGCAGAGATTACAAGCTTCGTCCTTGAAGCAATGATCAAAACAACAATAAAACAAAGAAACAATAAGAAACTGAAACTATGTAGCCTGGATGCCTGGAAGCTTTTTGAGTGTTTTCTGATGATTCTCTCTGGCTTCAGTCGTCTGTATTTATAGGGGAGAGTAGTTTTCCAAGATAAATCAGGAAGAGGATTTGGATACAAATCCAAATATTTGTGTATATCCTATCACGATCGATCGGTCGCCCATATATTAATCGATCGGTGGATATCCAAAATGCGTCTTCTGAAGATTCAGTATCTTTTGTGATTATCTCCCCGAATGCAACGGTCCTTATCTGATTTTCTTCTTGAAGCTTCCTTGAGATAATGGGCTTTGATCGATCGATGGCCCTCCGGTCCGATCGATTGGGCCATCATTTCATGCAGGCTTCTGGATACACCTTCAATGATTTGGGCTTAACTTCTTACTCTTGAGGGCTAAAGACTTGATTCTAAGCCCATATGACAGCTAACTCATGCGGCTTGATTGTCATAACTTCTCACTTTATTCCAAAATAAATATCTTCTTCATCTGGGCCTGGACTTCTGATGTTAATTTGTTGGACTTGGTAGAAAATGTCCATTTGTGACCTAAAATGCATTGTTTTCACAACAACACTTTGTAAACAGAAAAATGTAAAATCCAGTGGTTTATGTTTCAAATCAAATATTTTATTCGTTAAAAACACCAAAAAATAATATCGAAAATCGGTAAAATATACCCCCTATCAGTTAAGCTCAATGCGGGCAGTCTCATCGACTTACCATCTATGTGTGAAGTTGCCAACCCCATCCGGAGTCAAAGCCATATGGAAAAGTCAGAAGGGAATCGCGCATTTGTCTGCTTGAAGAGGACCAACATCGCAAGCCGAATCGGAACAACAAGGAGGATGAGAAACACGCTAAGAAGCACAGGGTGAAGAACCTACCCGACCATCCGAAGCTTCAGACACGGACATCCACCCTCAATCCGACCCTTAGTCCAACCTAAGCAATGCCAATGAACTACGAGTCGACTTGATCCATTTCGAGTGTATGTAGGCAGCTCATCCTTGTGATGAGTTTAGTTGACCTCTCCGATAAAAAAAATGGGGGAGGGGGGAGGGGGAGTGGGAGTGTATACTCGTATACTCATAATCATTTTCACTGTTCCGCGAGCAACCATTTCAACGGACTACATCAACACACTTATCACCAATCCAGCTACTAAGGAACAATATATGCCTTACTTGCTTCAAATTCTAGATATAAGACTGGTTATGACTCCTAATTTCTTATCTTTGGAACGATGTCCCATGAAATTAAGACACAATGGGTCGCGGGAACACGATTCAAGCTTTATCCCGCGACCAAGGATAAACCCGGGGTCGCCGGAATGTGAATCAAGCCTCATTTTGCGACCTGAGACCAATTTCGTGTCGCATAACACATACATGGCATCATTCCAGAACCCGAAGGCCCTCTTGGGTCACGAGAACAACATCAAAGAATCATCCTGCGACCCGGGAACATGTATGGGTCGCGGGAACAATACAAAAACATTATCCCTCGACCCGAGAACATGTATGGGTCGCGGGAACAACAGACAAACATCATCCCGCGAATAGAGAACATGTATGGTCTTGGGAACAACGGAAGAACACTATCCCGCGACCCGGAGACCATTTTGGGTCGTGGAAGCTTCATACATACAACATCCCGCGACGTAGAAACATCTCTGGGTCGCGGAACACAACTTGGATGCAAACCAGCGACTTGAGGACCACTTTGGGTCACGGGAACACACTTAAGACTTTCGTCTTGCGACTTGCCGGCACAGTTGGGTCGCGAGTAATCAGTTTAAGAAGTTTTATGCGACTTACATTTTAACGTAAGTCACTATATCCAACTTCGATAACACACCCACGTCTCTCCGACGTGCTGATACGATTATGGTTACAATTTTAACTTCAACCTCTTCTCGACGGGGGAGAGTTTGGGGTTGGGATAGGATCATGAACATCTTTAAAATTTACACTATCTCGATTATAGTCCCATATGAGTTCCTAAAACGCAAAATATCATTAGAGACTTAGCATTAGAGCTAACTATCTTATCACGGCTCACTATCGAAGGTTCATAAACATTTGGGTGTATCAAAATTCCATCATTATTGCTGGCCACAACAATGTTTATATCCGGGTTTATTAACACCTCTTACGGTAACGCGCGCGACGATTTGTTTATCGGAAGGATTCTTGCTAGTGAAGAGTAAGGGTTTGGAAGAAACAAATTCTTCTTGAAAATCCAGTTTAACTGAACACTGGTCACGAACATCTCACTGGCACATCCTTGATGCAAAGTTGCAAGGTGAGATCATTTGGTTTATGCATTTTCTCCGCAAAAAAGCGTGATCACTCCGATCAAGTGACCCATCGAAACCAAACTAATGCGTTGGTCTTAGAGAGCAAAAAATCACCAAGCAACTAGCATAACCATGCAAGCAATGCTCAAGCACATTATCGCAAACTTCGCTCTCACACATTTATAAGTTATCGTACTGGTTCACCGTCGAATGATCAACGAATCATTCAAACCAACACAAATCATTATCCAAACGACAATGTCATAAAACGAGCTACCTTCCTCATACATCCAAAAGCCTATCGGCATATTAGTTTAGTCTACAACAATGGATAATGCCGTCCAGGTACAAAAGAAAACGAGTTATCAAACTCGGCCAAATCAAGTCTCAAACAGGCAGTCATATGCCAAGTCTAGAAATAACGAAAACATAATCATCGAACAGATGTCTACACCGGTACATCCTCGTTCATAGCATCCAAAGCGTCCCTCGTAACGATCGAGACATCAACCATGTCGGCCTCCTCGACGACTGTTTCATCCTGTCCGAGTACACTCAACATCCTGTCCAAGCACGCTCAATATCCTGTCTGAGCACGCTCAAGCTAGTGAGGTCCGCCGTGATCTCATCCACGAAGGCATCATAATCTACATCATCATCTAGATGAAGGATCTTCAACGCCTTCATCTTAACCTCCAAATCCACAAGAGGAATCGGAGTCTTACCTTGAAGCGACTTCACTATCTGAAGAGCATTCTTAGCCTAAAAATCGAGACAAAAAGATGATAAGATTTCATGAAAAATACTAAGGCATGAAACTATCTTCGAAAATCTTACTAACCTGCATGGGGTTGCACATGCGTCCAGACATCTCCTCCTTGAGCCTAACCACCTTAGCACCATGGCGATACATGCCTTGAATATCCTCGCATTTCGCAACTTCCGCTGCCGCATCCTTCTTGTACTTGAGAACCTGTTTGGCCTCCGACCTTGCCTTCTTCTCGTAGTTGAAGGCCTTGGTCTTGGCCTTGGCAACAAGATCGACCGAAGAAGCCAACTCCTCCTCGTAAGTTTTCTGGGCCACCTTGAGACCATTGATCTCCATGTATGCCGCGGTCATGTCCCTCTAATAGCCAATCATCGAGCTGTTCATGGACAACATATGCTACATGATCGAAAAACAAACAACTAAGTCATAAAATTCGTTAAAACGGAGGAGATCAAGAATCATTTACATCGAGTCCGGTGTGAGCAACTGCGTATAACTCCTCTTGTCAATTAAGAGAATCAATCAGAGGAAAGACATCTTCATCTCTGACCACACTCGCGAAGAACTCCTCATTGGCTCTCCGAAAATATCTTGGAGATAACGGACCAGCATCCGTGAGCACAACATCAGGCTCGCGACTCGGAAGGACTACCTCCTTGGCCGAGGGACAACGTCCTTGGCCGAGGGACAACCTCCTTGGCCTTCCTAGGCCTCTTGGACTAACCAGAGGCAACACCCTTGACTTTCTTCGAAACACCAGCAACAACCTTGTGACCTTCTTCGGAGAACTAAGGGCAATGCCTTTCCCCTTCTCCATCGCGTTAGCGGCAGCCTCCTTTTTCTTTCTTTCCGCGGCAATTCTTGTGATGCATGCCGGAGCGCAATCGGCACAAACGTTGGACTGATGAGATGGTCCCTCGGACTGCGAGACAAGTCTCTCGCGTCCTTCGACTGGCACCTCCGCAGACTGTACCTCAGGAAAGAGATCGTCCATCAGCGTCGCTCTAGCTCTTGTCATCTCGTAAGTATGATCTGTGCGATCCCGTTACTCAAATCCTTCCCGACTAAAGCGAGCATCCTAGACACATCTCATAGTGAAAGTCTTCTTCCATGCGTGGATCGTTTTCGAAGGAGACGATAAACTCTCGTGAAATCGTCGAAGTGAGCGAGATGGATCGAGTAATGTGCAGGAAAAACATTAAGTGGTTAGACAATGAAATGAGAAAATCGCAAAGGCAAATCAAGCAAACATAAGTAAGGAAACAACCTCTAGTACGCCATCGCTCTCTAACTCTACTAAGGGAACGATCATCGATCGAGAAGCAACTTTTCTTCACATAGAAGAAATGATCTTCCCAACGATGAATCTTATTGGACAATTCTCTAATGATACTCCACCCGCGTTTCGCGGATATAGCATATCTCATCTTGTTCGTCCGAGTCCCACGAACCTTGAGAACATTTACTAAGGGAACGATCATCGATCGAGAAGCAACTTTTCTTCACATAGTAGAAATGATGTTCCCAATGATGAATCTTATTGGACAATCTTCTAATGATACTCCACCCACGCTGTGCGGAGATAGCATATCTCATCTTGTTCTTCTGAGTCATATGAACCTCGAGAAAATCTACAAAGGGAACGATCATCGATCGAGAAGCAACTTTTTCCCATAGAAGAAATGATCTTCCCAATGATGAATCTTCTTGGACAATCCTCTAATGATACTCCACCCGCGCTGTGCGGAGATAGCATATCTCATCTTGTTCTTCCGAGTCCGACAAACCTCGAGAAAATCTACAAAGGGAACGATCATCAATCGAGAAGCAACTTTTCTTCCCATAGAAGAAATGATCTTCCCAATGATGAATCTTATTAGACAAACCTCTAATGATACTCCACCCGCGCTTTGCGGAGATAGCGGAGATAGCATATCTCATCTTGTTCTTCCGAGTCACATGAATCTCGAGAACATCTACTAAGAAATCTACAACGGACAATGATTCCTACTAAGTGACACACACCGTTCGGAGTAAGTTGAAAGAATGCAAGTTTGTAATATTCCAAGTATTGGAAGATCATGGCCGGAATCGGAAACCATAGAAAGTTATTGATAAAGAAACCATCTAACAAGGAAAAGTACCCTTCCAGAGCATCCTCAATTCGATTGGACGTCGACGGAACGGTAAACTTAACATCATTGGAGATCCTAAACAACTACCTCAAAACGGCTATAGAACGTTTCGTAGACAATGTCGATCCCGGAGGATTGGGAATCGGCCTCGGAGTATGAAGACACTTCTTCTCCTTGTTGAGAATAGCACGCTTAGCCATGATTTCTCTCATCGAAAAGTCAAACTTAGCGTAAAATTCTTTGAAGTGTTCCGTCTCGGCCTTGATATAAAAATTTGGATATCCTCGACGAAAACCGTTTTTCTAATCTCATCCATCGATATTGGAGGATCATCATGAACCACATGGTCATCGAGACTATTACTATGACCCTCATCATCGCTATCACCACTATGGTCTCCGCCAAACTCATCACTATCATCTCGGAGATCACTACCATTTATATCACCACTACAATCACCATCTCTATCACTATGATCACCAATGCTATCACTATCCGAACCAGAGTTTGAACCCTCACCCTCACTAGGTTCTAAGGCATGGTCCCCATAGAAAGACTTAGCTGAATCACTCAACTCGTAGTGATCATCGAGATCATCACTAGCTAAGTCATCTAATGAACGGTAATCGTTTTGAGTTGTGTCATCTTCGAATCCGCAAACCGACTCAACTTCATAACTCGCCGGATTCATCTTGGAATGTCTACAGCTCGTATATTCCTAATTTGAGTATGATCAGCGACCTACTTCCTTGCCTTGGCTCGCGGGAAGAAACGGAGAGCCGAACACGCAACCCACTCCTTTATGGCTCGTGGGAGCAACGTGATCATCGCTCTGGCTCGTGTCTTGGCTGTCGCGACCCAATCCGCGAACCAAGTTCCTGCCACAGCTTGCGGCTTCTCTCTCGGCACAACGCACGCGACCTGAGTGAAACATGTGGCTCGGCTCGTGACAATGCCGTCGAGACACGCGACCCGTGAACGAATCCTGGCTCGCGGGATGCTTGGTGAACATATCCCAGGTCGCGTCTTCGTCGCTTGGAAGGACCCCGCGACATGTCTCCTTGTTGTGGCTCGTGTGTGAGGCATGATCACCGAACCCGCGACCCACGGTGAGCCTTTGGCTCGCGGAAGCTTTGCGCGAGTTTCTCCGGCTCGCGTTTCTTCCTTCGTCACCAAACCCACGACCTGGTCGGACGATACGGCTCGCGGAACCACCAAGTGGATCAACCTGGCTCGCATCTTCTTTGGTCAGATCAAAGACGCGACTCGTGCACTCTCTGTGGCTCACACGGAAGCCATCGAGGAATTTTGAGTCGCGGGTTGGAAGCTCGGAAGAATCCCGCGACCCGCACCCTTGCAATATTCCTCCGTAGTCTCCTCCAACCGATCATCTCTTCAATTCTTCCTCTCCTTCCACACCCCAAGGTACATATCATCATCCCCTTCTTCCATATCTCAATTTCAAAATTTATCTAAGTATGGAAGAAGAAACTTGTGAGAAAGAAGAATTTTCTTCATAAGCAAAGGAGAGAATGAGTTAGTACGAAGAATGAGTTATTAGAAAAAAGATGGATAGGACAAGGAATGGTGAATAATGATTTTGAATAGTGACTTCTGAATATTAAATTGTTATAACAATTACTATTAAACCTTCTAAGCACGCAAATATCTGATATATCGTAGTTTTTATGGCTTTTAACCGCGATATAAAGTGTTTTATCTAGTCATTTTGGTGTTTTTCTAGGATTTATTAGTTTTACAGGTCATAGCATGTATTTGGAGATTCTGGAGCTTTCTAGATGGATTATGGAGCTTAATGATCAATGGAAATGGAAAGCATAGGAAGAAACTCGGAATGAAGCAAATTATGGAAAAAATACAAGGGGTGTCGATCGACACCGATCGTGATTCAGCCGCGGGCCAGAAAGAAATGGAAAATTGCAAGTCGGCCTAGAAGTTTCCAATTACCTCTTTACATGTTTTCTTCTTTATTCATGTTGATTATTGCAATTGATATGTCTGAGTAGATTGTTTGTTAGGCTGGGGTAGTTCTATGGTTAGGAAGAATTAATGGATTAAAGTAGTTTATTAGAGGAATCTGTAGTAGTTTTTCACCTAAGATTGTTATTAATGCTAGTTCATTGTTGGCCACTTTGAATTTAGATTATAGGTTAATTAATTGATGCGAANAACATAGATAAGATTTGCAAAGAAATTTGGTTGATTTTACATTAGTGATTCAAGTTCTAGGACAGCCCTTAATTTGGATTAACATAGATAATCTTCGCAACGAAAGTTGGTTGATTTTACATTAGTGATTCAAGTTCTAGGACAGCCCTTAATTATCCTCTAATTACTATTTT
>OVAP01004006.1:0-15429 GCA_900406295.1 Aurinia saxatilis | reverse complement strand
TATTTATTTATATTTATTATTCTGATAAAGTCATATTATTATTATAACAGTCTACAATATATAACAACATTTCTGAGATGCTTTATGGTTAAACCAAGGACTAAGAATATCTCTTAAATATTTTGAGGAGAGTGTCTTAACAAATAATTTAGAAAAAAAAATATTAATGGTGTATGATAAAAAATTTTGTGTGGAAAATGTGAGACACTTTCATAGAATTTGTTAATGTGGTTAAGATACTCATAATATATTTTAGTAATTTATAATTTAAATTTATGTTAAGACACCCACAAAAATTATGCAATGGAGTTGGTCTAAACAAATACCATATGTCAAATCGCAGATCAAAACATTCAATAAGTAACAAGTTATTTTTTGGGGTCAAAACGCAACTTTTTTTTTTATTACGTTCTTAAAGTAACGACAAATCGATGAATGTTCTTAGATTACCTCCAATTTATATAATTGATTCAACACTTGAAAGGAATTGAAATGTATGATGATGATGATGTAATATTGAGTTAGTGGTAAGAATTTTTCAAAATCTGGTATAGAGAACCGGTTCGGTTGGATTTGAATAGATTCATTTCTCCTTGTGACTCGTCACCTAAAAACTTCTTCTTCCTTGTTTCGAGTGCTTCCAATTATAATTGTCAAAATTCGAGTATTTTATTCCAAAAATGTTTGTTTCCTTTACAAAATTTATCAGATTTGGTGATTTTGCCTTTCTTGTGATCGATCCAACCAACCAAAAAGCCTCTTTGCTTTTCCACAGAGGAGCCGGTGCAAAAATCTGAAGATAACGAAGCAATCATCAATGGCTGATCATTTTCCATTTCTCTGGTTTGATTTCTAAGCAAAACATGCCTCACCGCACCACTTACTTCTTCCCGCGCCAGTTCCCTGATCGTGGATTCGATTCATTCCCGGAAGAGAAGAAATCTGTCGGGGAGAGAGACAGATCAGGCCCCGCCGTTACAGATCTCTTTAACAACAATCTCAAGTCGGAGAAGAAGCAACAGTTAGCCGCTTTCTACGAGTGGCTCGCCGAGAAGAAAGCTAATCTATCTCGCTCCTGTACCACCGGAGGAGGACGTGTCAAGAACAAGAACACGCCTCTCTCTCCCTCCACTGACGCCGATGACGAGAGAGACCTCCTCTTGTCTCCTTCCCGCTCGTCCTTTGACCGTAACATCGACCGGAGCTTCAACCATGAGGTCTCTCTTCCCCGATTGTCCATCGACAGTAGCTTCTTTCGAAGCTTCTTCTCCGGTATGACGATAGCCGACGGAATTCCGGAAGAGAAAGCAGCTCAAGAAGTTAGGGAGGAGGAGGAGGAAGGAAAAGAGGTAAGCTTAGCACAACAGTCCAAAGAATCCTATTACTTGCAAGTCACGCTTGCTAGGAGGATAACTTCTCAAGCTAACATTCTTGTCACTGACTATGTTCATTCTCACACCACTGAGACCATCGCGTACCGGTTTTGGGTAAGCGGTTGTTTGTCGTATTGTGACAAGATAGCGAATGGCTTCTACTGTATATTAGGGATGGATCCGTATCTTTGGTTCATGTGTAATGATTCGGAGGAAGGGCAACGACTTCCATCTCTTATGATGCTAAAAGATACTGACCCGACCGAGACTTCAATGGAAGTGGTTTTGGTTGATAGACATCAAGACTCGCGTCTTAAAGAGATGGAGGACAAGGCACATGAGCTGTCTTGTGCTTCACAAAACTTGTTACTGCTCGTTCAGAAACTCGGCAAACTTGTGGCCGTTTATATGGGGTATGTGATTATGTTTTATCAACAACAATATTTGTGTGTATTCTGACTTTTGAAGCTGTTGGATTTCTTAGGGGCAATTTTCAGACGGAACAAGGTGATCTACAGAAACGATGGAAGCTGGTTAGCAATAGACTAAAGGAATCGAGGAAATGTATCATTCTTCCAATAGGCAGTCTATCCATCGGACATTGCCGCCACCGTGCCCTCCTATTTAAGGTGAATCATCAAATATATATATATATATATATATATAAGAAAAATTGTCAAGGGTATTGGTATTGGATGCTGATTTGATCACCTTAAATATCCAGAAATTGGCTGACTACGTAGGTTTACCATGTCGGATAGCTCGAGGTTGTAGGTATTGTACAAATGACCACCAATCTTCTTGCCTTGTCAAGATTGACGATGACAAGAAGCTTTCAAGGTTTGCTACTCCGCTTTACCTTTCCTTGTTTCCCTCTCTATCTAGGCTCTTAGGCTGTTAGAAAAACATTCATGGACAATGTCGTGCCTACCAAATGAGGCATTTGCCTCACCCATTTTTTTTACACACTTTTGGGACTCCTAATTTCTTTTTAAAAAATTGTATTAGTACAATGATTGAAAAATATTATATAAAATTCGTTAGAATATTTGTAACCATTTTTCTTTTATTAATTTAGATAAAGTAAAATTATTTTTTAAAATTCTTGTAACCATTTTTCTTTTATTAATTTATATACTCTTTAAACAAATTATAATTTAATGTTAAAATATTTGTAGAGAGTTTCATTTCTAAAACTTGCCTCTACCTGTTAAATACCTTGGCATGACACTGCTCGTGGATGCCTCCACTTTTGTACTTTCAGGGCATAGTATTTACCAACTTTTGAACAAGGATTCTTTAAAGTTTCCTGAAATTGTTATGTCCTTATTTATGTGCTTGCAAATAGTTTCCAACTTATGAGTGTAGTTGAATTTTGCTCTACAGGGAATATGTTGTGGACCTTATTGGGGAACCAGGAAATGTCCATGATCCAGATTCCTCTATCAACGGTGAAATACAGTTTCAGATTCATTCACCTCTTCGGATGAGTCATCGTACAGAATTTCCCAGTCCTTGCGTGCGTACTACATCTCCTTGTCACATTATAGAGTCAAAGGCTCCATTCACTCTTTCTGAAAACATTCAACCTTCAGGTAGGCAGAATATGTAATACAATTATTATACAAAAATTTTTGTCTATGTAGTTGAAGTAAAGGTGTAAGAAGGTTGCATGTAATACAGCTCTGCTTATTAATTTATTGTAGGGGGTCAAGGCGATCTACTCAAAGAAACCGAGCTGCCTGATGTTGCAACGAAAATGTGTTGTGCTCATGTTGATCAGACTTGCTTCACAAAAGCATCATCAATGGTTTTGGCGAAATCTGTTCTCCAAGCTCAACCACTTGATATACCAAAAATTAATATCGACAAACTTGCCTCAGAAGAAACCTGCACAGAGCAGACCTTTGAATTAGAAGACCCTATTGAAAACAATGTTATTAAGCAGCCAAAGAGAGACTTGTCAGCTGCAGCGGATCAGATAGCAGACCCAGAAACTCAAAAAGATAAAAAGGGCAGGCTACCTATTGATGCCATTTCACCATTTTTGAATATTGAGCCTTCTTTAGCATCAGATTGGCTAGAAATCTCATGGGATGAATTGCATATCAAAGACCGTGTCGGTGCTGGTATATTCTTTTCATTGCCATGATTTTTGAGTGAAGAAATATTTACTATGTGGCACATAATAAAAAAATCTCTTATGCGTTTTTCAGGATCATTTGGAACTGTTCATCGTGCTGAGTGGAATGGATCAGTAGGTTTCAGTTTTAGAAAAGTTCATCAGTTAATGTGTAGCTTACACTCTCATGTCCTTTGTAATAGATTTTTCAGCACAAGATGCTAATTACTTCTTTTTATGATGAAGGATGTCGCTGTCAAGATTTTATCTGTTCAAGGTTTCCATGATGACCAGTTCAGAGAATTTCTCAGAGAGGTATGTACGCAAGCAGATTCATGTCTAGTGAACAACTAACTATAAGTGATAACTTTGTAAACACTTTGAAATTCTCGGTCTTTTGAATTCAACTGAAGGTTGCAATATTGAAACGTGTCCGTCATCCAAATGTTGTTCTCTTCATGGGTGCTGTGACAGACCGAACCCGCTTATCAATAGTAACAGAATACTTGCCAAGGTAGACCCACCACCCACATAGTTTTTGTTTTGTTGAGGAAAAAGTCGCATACTCGAGTTACCGATTAGCTTATGTTTTCATCCTACTCCTTGAGACAGGGGTAGTCTTTTTCGTCTCATCCATAAGCCAGCTTCAGGGGAGTTGCTAGATCAGAGGAGAAGGCTACGTATGGCATTGGATGTGGTTGGTGATTCTTCAAATTATGTTAATAGTTTGATATGTTTCTTAGTCAAACATGTGATTTTATATTTGTTTTTATTGGACAGGCCAAGGGGATCAACTACCTACATTGTCTTAATCCTCCGGTAGTGCATTGGGACCTGAAAACTCCAAATCTTCTGGTTGATAAAAACTGGACAGTAAAGGTAATGTTGTGAAACACACACTAAAATCTATTTGATATGAAACCTCCATTTGTTAGCATGTTAAATTCGACCTTGCGTCTCTTGCAGGTTTGCGATTTTGGACTATCGAGATTCAAGGCAAACACTTTTATACCATCAAAATTCGTTGCAGGAACAGTAAGCTCTCTTGAGATCTACATATTGTGGGTGTAATTTATATGCAGATGTGAAAACGTTTCAACTCTTTGATGTAATTTAACAGCCTGAATGGATGGCCCCAGAGTTTCTAAGAGGGGAGCCGACAAACGAGAAATCTGATGTTTACAGTTTTGGCGTAGTCCTATGGGAGCTGATTACTTTGCAACAGCCTTGGAATGGACTCAGTCCTGCTCAGGTAACCAAGAGTCTCTTCCCTTGTTAAAAATTGTAAAGTTTGTTCTTTTGGAAAAAACTAGCACTTGTTACTTGGGTATAAAAGTTTTGAATTTGATTGTTGGTGTGGTGATCAGGTGGTTGGAGCGGTTGCGTTCCAGAACAGACGGCTTGTAATTCCTGACAATACATCTCCAGTTTTGGTATCACTAATGGAAGCATGCTGGGCAGATGAACCGGCTGAACGACCGTCATTTGGTGGCATAGTAGACACACTGAAGAAGCTATTAAAATCTCCAGTGGAGCTGATCCAAATGGGTGGAGACAAAGGGGTGGCTTCTTAACCAAATCCATGTTGTTTAGCTAAGATACTCAACACAACAGAAGAAACACTGATTTGATTGTAAAATTAAAAAATCAGTGAGACAAGGCCCTTGGATGGAAGAATGAAAGGCTATTTTTGCTTCTATAGTCTTTTTATGTAACATCCTGAGAACAAAATAATTGGATTTGGTCTCTTGCACTTGGAGAATGGCTGCGTTTGTCGCAAATTACAATCTTTGCATGTTCCATTTGTATCTCATGAAAAGTTTTTGCTAAAACCGAGATATGAATGCTCCTTTTTTTCACCAAAATGGCAAGCCGTATCAGAATACTGATACGTATGAAGCACATGATGCATATCACCCTCCTATTAACACATACAGGAGGAAAGAAAAGCACAGATGGCCTAACTAAGGCAAAAAGCATCAAACTCCCTTATGAGGAAGGATAAACTAGTACTAGCTAGTAGTTAAAAAACAACTATCATGACTCCTAACGGTTCACAAGGGAAGAGAGAGTACTAGTTTAGGGAACCCCAAATTTAGATAAGACCGATTCAATTTTGACACAATAAGGTATGATTTCATAAAATGAAAAAAGCTTGTCACATAAAAATAAAATTAAAAACCTTATAAAATTCTTTTTAGAACGAAAACTCGTGAAAGCAACACAGTTTTAAAGACGTAAGAAAAACAGTTTTGCACTCAAAAACAATTATCACAAAACATAATTGGTTTTTTGGAGCTTACTGTAATAGAGTAATGAATGATTAATTATGGATAACAAAAAATAAAACTAAATTCCTAACGTGCCTTGTCCTTTCTTCTTTTCTTTGACTTAACCTTAAATGGGTTACCTACTTCTCCCCAATAAAAATCCACAGAATCCGTTTTAAATGACGATAATACCCTTGTTAATAATATAATAAAATGTGTTTTTAGTCATTTGGAGCCGAAGAAGTGAAAAATTGATATCATAATAAAAAAACGATCCTGGAGTTTCCTCGTGTGCGCGACGATCCCAAGATGGATGAGTTTTGCAGAAACGGAAGCTTGGATTCTTCTTCGCATTGTAATTAGATAGATTCCCGTGAAGGAATCGTGAAAATCTGCTGTTTTGCGTTTTGATCAGATTTGGAGGAGATGGCGGCAGGTGCAATGGTGACGGCGACAGGAGCAGTGGTGCTTCTCTACATACTGAGTCGTCGGATCGTGTGGTCAAGAGATGGGGAAGACGAGATAGGTGGGGATTTGGGTAAATCGGGGAGATCCGGAAGGAGAAGGATTGTGAGGAGACCGGCTCAAGCACCCGCCACTTGGCTCCAGACTATCTCCACTTTGTCTGAGACCTTGAGGTTCACGTATTCTGAGACTTTGGGCAAATGGCCCCTCGCCGATCTCGCTTTTGGTATTAACTATTTGATGCGTAGGCAGGTCTGATCTCTTTTCTTCTTCATCTTCAACGATTCCATTTTGCAATTTCGATTTACTGACATTGCTCTGCTTTCTCAAATTTTAAGTTTTGTTTTTTTCATCTAATAATGACTGATCATTTGTTGTTTCAAATTTTAAATATGCTAACTGACATTTTTTGCTGTGCAGGGAAATTTTCCTGCTTCTACTGTTTATGCAGGAAGTAATTGTATAGAGTTAAAAGGACCTGAGATTATTGCGGAGTTGACGGAGTTACTGAGATTTTTGACCCTCTGTATGCTCTTTTCCAAGAAGCCATTTGCTGTGTTTTTGGAGACTGCCGGTTATACTCATGAAGATGTCCTTCTTCAGAAGCCTAAAGCAGGGGTAAGTCATGTCAATGTGAAATTTTTTCCGTGCTATTACTCGCCATTAGCTTGTTTCTTTTGTAACTATACTTTGTTTTTAAGACTAGAATCCATTGCTGGAGCAGTATTTATTCTTTAATTCATACAATTGGGATAACTTCTCTGAGGAATATAAGCTTTAGGAGGCTAACATTCAATAATCTTATCCATAATGATTCATCTTCTGCCCTGTTCCTGTATTAAAGATTGGACCTAACTTGTTACAAAGAGTTATATTCGTTCAACTGTCTTTTCGGTAGAATGACTACCATACTATCACATGTAAATTACATTCAGAGGGGAGAAATTGAAAAGAGTTTCTAATTTGTTGTTTGTTGTTTATTTCCGGAACCATGAACGATTTTGGGGAACCTGCAGCTTTTGCAGCCTGCCTTCACGATCATTCGTGATACCAATTCAAAATGTTTCCTGCTATTGATCCGTGGCACTCATAGCATCAAAGATACATTAACAGCAGCAACTGGTGCAGTGGTCCCTTTCCATCATTCAGTTTTGCATGATGGTGGACTAAGCAACTTAGTTTTAGGTTATGCACATTGTGGAATGGTTGCTGCAGCTCGATGGATTGCTAAACTTAGTGTTCCTTGCCTCGTCAAGGCCCTTGAGGAGAATCCTAGTTACAAGGTTCAGGTAATGCTCTGTATTTAGCTAGACGTTCTTGATTCACAGATCACTACTGCATCTTTTTGTTCTTCCTATTTGTACCCCCGTTAGGACATAAATGCCAATAGGTGTAGATGACCTGGAAAAAGTATGCTGTTTACTTATGTGATCATTTAGATCATATTTTTCCTTCAAACTTTCTGATGGAGACAGAATTACTTTTCCCCAACTGCATTCCGTGACATTATGTATGCATATTCACACCAAGCAAACTGCAGATGATAAATTGTACCAACATCAGAGCCACCGTAATTAATATTCACATACAAATCTCAATGCATTAATTTCATTTAAACATCCATGCTAGAGAGATATTTCTCGCTTCATATGATAAGCATTTTGTCTTGAGACCCTTACTGCTGAAACGGGAAGCCAGTTATGTACTATATCGTTTCTAAGGAGCATATTTTGTTTCAGATTGTAGGTCATTCTCTTGGGGGTGGGACTGCTGCACTTTTAACGTATATTCTCCGCGAACAAAAAGAGTTTGTTTCGGCTACTTGCTTTACTTTTGCACCAGGTATGCCCAGTCAAGAATTATTGGTGGTATATTCTTGTCTCTTCTGTTTACTACTTCTCTCTTTTACAATTATCTCTGAATGTTGCCCATTGTATTATTTTCATTGACTTTTCGTTGAACAACCTGCAGCGGCTTGTATGACTTGGGAGTTAGCAGAATCAGGCAAGCACTTCATTACCACCATTATCAATGGATCTGATTTAGTCCCAACATTCTCTGCTGCTTCAGTCGATGACCTTCGTTCTGAGGTACGTGACCTGCTTGATGTTAATTTCACAGGATTCACCCCTGTCCACCATGAGATTAGATTGTTCTGTCTCTGGGGTTGGTACCGTGTATTGCCAACCTTGGATTAGTATATCAAATAGTGGATACAAGCCTGCGTGTCTAATTACATACTCCCATATAAAGTTATGAATATATTATTTCCTCGGCTCTCGTTGTGACTTGCTTTAGACATTTAGTTTTTAACTTGTTGTCACGTCGTCAGAATCTTTTCTCATGAGAACTATGTCATTAATGCGAAATGGAAACCATGCTCGAAGTCATGAATTTTTTTCGGTTTTTAGCATACATGGATCTACAATTTGTATCCACTTTTGCAAGCTCTGATTTGAATTTTCATGTAACTTATTACATGTACACAATTTTATATAGAAATAAGATCCCTTTTTTGCTCCATATTTGGCAGGTAACTTCATCTTCCTGGTCAAATGACCTGCGTGATCAGGTCGAGCACACTAGGGTCCTTAGTGTTGTTTATCGGTCTGCAACTGCTATAGGATCCCGGTTGCCTTCTATAGCCAGCGCCAAAGCAAAAGTGGCTGGTGCTGGGGCGATTCTGCGGCCTGTCTCTAGTGGTACTCAGGTAAACTTTGTGGTTCACAATAACAATATCATGATGCATCTGCATTTTTACGAAAATATGGAGCTAGCTTTATGAATGGTTGGGTAAGGTTTGGTAGCAAGTTAGGAGACAAGATATTAGGAGCTTTTCCAAACAAATAAATTGTAGCTTTGTTATGATGATGATTAATGTTTGGAAATTTGTTCAGGTCATGCTAAAGCGTGCTCAGGACGTAGCACAAGCGGTTGTACAGACCCGTTCATCTCTCACGTCATGGTCTTGCATGGGACCACGTCGCCGAGCTATCAGCTCTCAGCTTAATTCTAAGGTCACAGACTTGCCTGAAGCTTCTGCTATTATACCTGAAAGAAGAAGCACAGAAGCGCTGCTGGCTGGAACTGTAGTGATAGACCGAAAGGGTCACAAGAGAACAGATCACTGCTCTTCAAGCAGCAGCGAATCTGATTGTGATGATGAAGAAGAAGAAGAGGAAGAGCCGTTGATCTCAATTGACCAAGTCATCACTGAAACATCTTCGATAGAAGAAGACGTGACAGAAGGTGAGCTATGGGACGAATTGGACAAAGAATTGACTCGACAGGAGAACGAAAGAGACAGTGAAGCCATGGAGGAAGAAGCAGCGGCAGCAAAGGAAATAACAGAGGAAGAGACAGTTTTTACTGGGGGCGGTGACTCCACCACGGGACAGAACCAGAGTCCAGTTTCAGCATCCTCAACGGATTTTGTAGAGAGTCAGCGGTTTTACCCGCCTGGTAAGATAATGCACATAGTGTCAGTGGCTGAGACGGAGTCTGAAACAGAGCGTGAGGAGGTTGTAGTTGTGGGGACGACAACAACAGTGGATCGTGTAAAATTATACGAGACGCCAAGAGAACTGTACAGAAAGCTTAGGCTATCGAGAACAATGATTAATGATCATTATATGCCAATGTATAAAAAAATGATGGAACTCTTGATCACTGAGCTTGAGTGTGATATGCACTCATCATGAAGGCTCTCCCTACCTCATCATAAACTGTACATTATAAATATTTGATTTATACACATAATTTACATCCTATTTTTGAATGTAGAGAGGTTCTAATTGTTCTTGTTACTCAATGCTCGTCATAAACAAACTGACGAAGATTATCAACACTCACTACCATGAGACTTCAAGGTATAGGCCATAATTGTTCAGGATGTTGATTTTGGTTTATACGAAGTCGTCGAGTCAGTTTTGGTTTGGATATAGGTCGCATGGATGAGGATATATAAAGAAGAATAGTAATAAAAACTGATTCAATTTTTACTGGGTTGATCCATCCGGTTATGCAGGTTGTCAGAGAAACATGATATTTGTTTGGTTTGTGGGTAGAACCTCGATGGATTAGATCGAGGCTTCCAAAAATTGACGGGCAGAACCGACCAAAGTAAGGCCGGACCCACTCGCCTTAGGTTATGTTCTTTCAGTTTGTGTCGGCACGATCCGTCGTCTCTAAACGATCATTGACGAATCATCCTTCACCCCTGACAGAAACGGGTTAAGTTTAAGGTTCCAAAGGCACTTGTTTTTTATAGCCTTCCGAGAATACAACCTATCTTAAAACTACCGATGTGGGATAACTGATTTTACAAAGATTTTACTCTACAAGGTGAACACAACCTTTTGTAAAACTTGCCACGTGGCGGTATAAAGCTTATCTGGATTTTTTTCTTTCAATTGTGCGCAAAGATTTAGTTTATGCGTTTACTGCTCAATACTCTACAAGCAAATTAAAAACAAAGTACATGATTTAGTTACCTGATACATATTAAAGCTATAACAAGACCTATCAGTTTTCGGATTTATTACAAACGTTTGAAGCTTGATCGAAGAATAATAAGTGAAAGTCATCTTCATAGTTTAAGCTAAAAAAAAAAAGTGAAAGTCATCTTCATATTTTATGATCAACCGCCGTATCTGGACTTGAGAGCTTCTGGTGGTTCCTCTTCCATGATTCCAGAACCTGAGCTGCTTAAATACTCTCTGATGGTTGTTTTTCGATCTCCCAAGAATGTATGATCCAGAAAGTTATCGTAAGCTTCATCTCCCAAATTCTTTGCTGCCATCACACTGCAAAAACAAAAGAGATCTTCAACATTTAAGAAATTTTTTGTAATCTATGAAGATTTCAGCAGAAAACTATGAAGATTTTTTCATTCATTAACCAAATTCATTCACAGATAATTTAAGAACCAAGTTTTGGTGTAACAGTATTAGTTGTTGTCTTGGCCAACAAACACATGTTTCTTTCATTCATTGGAATTGCTGCTAGTTAAATACTCGTTTAGTTTCAGCTTGGGAATAGTTAGGAGAATGTACCAGTGTCTTAGATAGAGACGGCAAGGTAAGATGTCGTCCCGCCATATCTTTTCAATGTTGTGTCTTCCATAATGTTGATAGTAAATCTCCTTGTTCCCTGTAAAAAAACAAAACAGAAAGGGATAATCTTAAAACAAGAGCTTGAACTCTGTGACATTTAGATGGACACTGAGAAGGGCCTAACCTTTGCATTTTATCCGGAAAAACTCCTCATCACTGTATCGGGCACAAAGTACCTGTGGACGCATCAAAAACTCAAACTTAACAAACACATAAATGTAGGTGAGAAGGTATAATTGTTTAAAATTAGACGAACCGCAGAATTGTTGAAAGGTTTGCCTTCCATTGTTTCAGGAAGAACCTACGAGTGAGTGAGGAAAGCATTGAGCAGTGTGACACAATAATCAAGAAACTTGAAACTAGGGAAACAAGTGACTCACAGCAAGAAACCGGAACTCAAGCTCCCTTTGTATAAAAGCAGGAATCTGGGTATTGGTGTCTCAAAATCGTCAGAACATTTATATACTTGTGTCAAATGGACAGAAGCAAATAGAAGTTATCTGTGTACCTCTTCTCTCTTAATCTCAAAGACAGTCACCACAAGGCTCTCACCATCACATGGCTCTACACTCAAGCTTGAAAACTCCTGTTTGACATCACAATTTTCTCCTACTCAGATACAAACAACAACATACCAACAAACAAGCAAGCAACAAGATCTCCATTTTCTAGAGAGCAACAAAATGAAACTAGCAAGCCAAGATGCAAAGTGACCTTAGTTTCAAGATTGGCGATTCCACGCTCGAAGAAGATGGGAGCAGCGTGAGCGAAAACACGGCGGAATCCTACCAATTTCGCAATTCTGAAATTCTCCAAATCAGGGAAAGTACTCCTCGCGCTTCTCTCTGTTTACAAAAAGCAATCAGTTTTGTCCCAATCATACAAAAAGCGAAGGAGAAAGTAAAAGTATATACGCACCGGAGAGAAGAGAACCAAAGCCAGTAACGGAAATTCGATTCTGAGAAGAAAGAATCTTGTCAAAATCAGATTCATCTTCCAATTCCATCACCTGAGGTAAATCGGAACGGTGGAGATCACCAGACATGGCCTTAAACGATCGTCGCCGGCGATCTAGTCGAAGCTCCGGTCCTCTCAATTTGCACGAACGCGCGTAGACAAAAGGTAATGGTGTTGGTGTGAGTGTGAGGGCAATCATTAGTGCACAAATCTTGTGTCAAGTCTATTTAAATACCAATGTTTATATTATTATTCAATTAAACCATTACATAACTATAGATTAAGCACAAAATGGAGATTTAGTGTGGATTCTTCTGACTTTCCATTCTTTAATCATTGCCAAACTGTTCTCTACTTTCAACATACGTGCTTCAAGGTTCAATGCTAGCTCCTCAATCGCAAGCTTTCTCTGCTTCAGTTTCTCTTCTTTCTCATCTACTACGTTAACAGCAAGAGGAGGATCTGAAGAGTTTTTGTTATCATCAGTTGTGCTCAAAGCCACATTCTTTGTTGCTACGGTTTCATCACCAGAAGCAAGCTTTTGGGGAAGGTCTAAAACAACTTTGGTGTTATCTGTCTCAAGTTTGCTTCTTTCTCCTTTGCTATTCTCTACATTACTATATTTCTTTCTTGATTTGGTTACCTGAGCAAGTGTCATGTTATTATCATCATCATCATCACCTTGTTGTGTCTGATAACATTCCTTAGCACTCTTATCATGATCCTCCCGAGCTACCGTCTTGCATTTCTTGTGAGTGAAACACTCTGCTTTCTTCTTTTCATCTTCCAACTTATCAAGGACTTGGCTCAATGGGATTACCTTGAGAGGTACATTAGCATCACCATCGTCATAATCATCAACTGTATCACTTGGAATGATAGTTTTTTTCTGAGTTTCCGAAACCGATTTCATGGTCCACCAATCTCGGTATCTTGCTGTAACTGAACCTGTGGCGAAGCGAGATGGAATGTACAGCTTTATACCATTAAGAGATTGATTGTAATGATCCCATGCTTCCTTCTCTGTGGAGTGGCTGCTATGATGAGTAACCAAACTAGGAACATCTTGATCCCAACCAAATTGCATTGCCACTCTATTCGGATAGTAGTCCTCAACAAAACCAATCCCTACAAGCTTTGAGACTCTCATACATCGAGCAAACGAAACAAACTCGGAATCATCATGACTCGTTATCCACTTAGCTTCTTCAGAGTAAAACTGAGGTGGGTTCCAATTCTTTAATGGCTTAACATATGGACGCCACTCAAAATCATCATGAAGAATCACTCCCACATTCTCAGTTACCTGTGTCAAACCACCCCATTGAGCAATCCTAGGTTCACCCTTTGTTATCACATTAGCTTCTGGTCTCATATTCTTCACCCTCTCCCACATCCAAACTTGGATTAACTTAAACAAAGATTTGATATGAACATTCTGAGTAGAAGCTGAAGTACGTATCAAACCCAAATCTCTATAGAGACTTGCAAGAACAGGAGGAGCAAGAGCAATTCTTTCTCCTCTAGCTAGACGAACCGCGATGGGGAAGACATGTTTTGAAATGCAAGAGTTATAATTACTTGGAAACACGAAATTCGAAAGCCAAAACACAAGAAACGCTTCATGCTCTATATCATCACCCGCAAAGCTTGAAATCCATGAAGCCTGCGTCACATTCTCTCTTCTATGTTTCTCAAGTTTCACTACTGCTTCTTCCATCTCCAAGCTTTGGAGAGGAGCAAAGACAGACGAACCCAAAACTGAAAAACGCAGAAGCACATTCACATCCTCGAGTGTTATAGTTGCTTCACCCCAAGGGAAAACGAAGGATTTAGTCTCGGGACACCATCTTTGTGCGAGAGAGAGAATCAGAGGCGGGTCTTTGATGATTTTGTAAGTAGACGCGTTGATTGCTTCAAAAATCCCAGCTTTGATCCAAATGGGTTTGTGCAAAGCCGCCATTTTTACAGCCCAAAGCTTGAAACTTTTCCTGGGTAACCTCCAAGTACGAAAGGAGATATAGAAAGACGAAGGCTTTAGGTCAGGAGAAGAGGTTGGAGGAAGCAGAGCTTCAGATTGGACAATGGTGGGTTTAAAAAAATGGGATTTTTTTATGCTGTTGTTCTCTCTGGGAATTACCATGACCTCTTGTCTCTCTTCAACAAGATCTTCATCAACGGATTTCGAATCCATCTCGAGAAAAAGAGGAAGAAGAAAACGCCTCTTTGGAGCTTTGAAAGTCAAACTTGCAGGTTGCAGTGGTACTGGAACAGAGCTTTTACACTCTTTATATTGATAGACACCATGTTAAGCAATGCTTCACTATACATTGTACCATCGATTCTTCACGTTAATTTTTAAAAAATAAATAATTAATAACTCTAAAGTCTAAACCAATAGTTTATTTTATTAATTTTGTTAGCCGGATGAAACATTTGGTTTGTGAATATGGAGAACTAAAATTGCACATATTTAATTATTATTATTTTCGTTTTGAAGGTTAAAAAACAGAAGAATTTAAATTTCGTTTGGGCGTTTTGGATTCATGAGTTTGTGGAAGGACCTATCGTTGGTATCAAAACCGCAAAATATATTGTACACGAGGTTTCACATTTCATACATACGACCATGGACGACGGAGGGCAACCACAAATTATGGGATTCATGTTCCTTGGGAGACGGACTACTTCGGGATTCTAAAGGAGATCATAGAGCTTGAGTATGGGGGTATGGTGAACCTTAAATGTGTGGTATTTCATTGTGATTGGTTTGATCCGACTACTGCAGGGGGAGTAAGAACCAACAATTTGGGAGTTGTGGATGTTAACGGGGCGAGACAGTACCCAAAGTTTGAGCCTTATATTCTAGCCTCGCAAGCAGAGCAGGTGTGTTTCTTACCATACCCGAGGGTGTGGCCTAGACGTGATCAGAATTGGCTAAGCGTAATCAAGGTCAATCCACGAGGAAGAATCATTGGACTAACTGATGATGTGGCAATGCAAACAAAACATCTAGAAGTTGTCTCAATTGACGCTGATTCCACCACTCCGATAATTAGAGTTGATCCTCTTAATACTGGTCTTGAAACAATACCGGAGGAGTCTGAAGGCGAGGAAGAAGATGATTT